>JARVLU010000624.1:15338585-15348857 GCA_031762415.1 Simpsonichthys santanae
AGTTGTTTTACATTGAAAAAACGTGTTTAAAAAGACGTTACCGATCGCCGTTTAGTTTCGGTTTCGTTTTACGGCCGTAAATCCGCGTATACGGCCGCGGATACGGCCGGAATCGGTATGCTGAATCGGTATACGGCCAAGCCGTTAGAACGGATCTCGGCCGTATACCGGGGACCACCTGTATGTGAAAATATATTTTACCTTTATTTAATAAAATAATTTTGCATGACTGAAATACATATTTGAGACAAACATTCTCTTGAAGCACAAGTTATTATGCATTTTCTTAGCATTAGTAGCCCCTCGCTACTTTGCGGTTCGACTTTCACGGACTTGCTATTTCGCAGTTTTTCAAAGTAAGATTGAACATGACACACAATTGGCTGATGGATGGATGAGCCACACGAGCAGCATGAATTGTTTATTTAAAATAAATTCATTAAAATTACAGTATATAACAACTGCTGCACCTATGTGCAGCGCACAGGTGCAGGGAGAGGTCTCCTCCTGCAGCGTGTCATGATCTCCGCTCTCTGCCTGCGATTGCAGCGCAGAAGTGGGCGTGGCAGAGATCATGACATGTTGTGCTCTTTTAGAGCGTGTAGAGTTTAGAAGCATTGTTTAGAATATTGCAAGAGTGTGGGAAGGGTTTAAAACACCCCATAAATGTCTTAGATTATAGTTTTATAGCGCATTATCACTTTTGTTTAATCTTGGATTCCATTCTTTGCTTCAAATCGACTCCACCTTTTTGCTTTACAGCTTCTTGAAAAATACACTTCCTGTTTTTTATGACGTTAACTTTGCAGTTGAAGACAGAGCACCAATCAGATGAGCAAGGCTCACATTCCGGCCTCACCTTTTCAAAACACCCCATACAGTATCCAAAGCTAACATTCATCTAATCTCACTCCTAGAACTCAAACACGAGCAGTTCGTACAGATCTTGATTTTGAAGGACTTTATTTACGGAAAATAAGTGAACACAACATTAGACTGAATGACACCATGAAGTTTGAAAGAGTAGCTACAGCAAAGATAAGTTCATGAGTACCATGTCAGTAGTGTTTTATGTTTATGCACTTTGCAGCTGGGTGGCATTTGAACACCCTGGGTTCAGTGGAGAGCTCTATGTTCTGGAGAGAGGCATGTACTCGAACCCTGAGGACTGGGGAGCACAGAACTTCCAGATCTCGTCCGTACAGCCTGTTCTCCATGTAAGGGTCTGCTCAGCTGTTAAGGCTTTAAATGAGTTTTTCACATGGGGTGTTTAAAAGAATCCTTGCTAACACTTCCCATCTATTTGTGCAGGATATGCTGTCAGGAACAACAAAGTTTAAGGTATTATCTCTTAATTCATAAGTCTTAAAAGAAATACTTTGGTTTGGCTCTAAGGCTGGTTGGATGTGTGTTGCAGGTCCAGCTGTACTCTGAATCAGACTTTCAAGGAAAGCTGCTGGTCCTGGAAGACAGCGCTGCACTTCTGGATGACGACTTCACTCCCAGATCTTGTAAAGTTCTGGCCGGCAGGTAAGAGTGACTGAAAGAAGAGGTCAGACACATTAGGTGTTAAAACATTTTCTTTACTGTTAAGCTCCAGCGTGGTCCTAAAGGTTACAATGTCCGTTGTTAACCATTTAGTCCAAAGGAGACAAACAAAACAGATTATTTTTCACCTTTGCAACCATAATAGTTTATTCATTTTATTTCTGTATGTCTATTGTGCTCCTAGATGTCTTTTTTTTTTTTTTTTTTCCCCCACACATTGCACCTTTAAATGTACTGTTAGATTTCATTTAATTGAGCTTTCAGAATTTCCACAATGAAAAAGATTTTGGAAAGCCAGAAAAACCTTTTAAGCCCTGACTTGAACATCTTAATACGGCTTCTTCACTATTAAAACGTGAAGTTGTTGCAGTTGCAAAATATGTATTCACGTATTTTACGTGGTGGTGTACAATTTCACAAGTTTCATCACACCATAAGTCTGTTTAGAAAAGAACATTAGTTCATAATTAAACATTAATTTAACATGTATCCTTGCGTGTCAGCTGGGTGGCGTACGAGGGAGCCCAGTTTACGGAGAACATGTACGTCCTCGAGGAAGGATGGTACCCCAACACTGAGGCCATGGGCCTCCCATCGTCAGACTCCAACATTCGATCCGTGCAGATTTCCGGATTTGTGAGTACAGTATTTAGTCATAATCTGGATAGCCAGTTTGCAAAGTCTGTCTATGTTTTTTAAATGGTACATACGTTTTTTTATTTCTTTTTCCCAGGAGTTCTCTCTGCCCTCCATCACCTTGTTCAGTAAAGTGGGCTGCAGAGGTCGCAGGACTGTGTTGAACGGAGGAGCTATTAACCAGCTGAAGGCAGGAATGAATGCTCATGTACGCTCCCTGGTGGTGGACGGAGGAATGTAAGTCACTGTCACAACCCTAAAATACTGTACAGTATTCCATAAATACATGTAAAGTCTGTCATTTAGGTGTAGAAACATAAGAACTGGCATTTGAGGAAAAAAATCATTAATTTTAGCAAACCCAACTTTTAACCAAACTTGTTACCACATAGTCATTAAAACCGTGTTGTTTTTCTATCATGGACTCATAAATCTCCCCTAAATTATTATGATCATTTCAATGTTTGAAATAGAAATGTGCATTAAACCTATGCATGATGCGAGAACATCACTGAAGCCAAACAACTGGAATTCATGTTTAGACTGTTACAATTTCCTGTTTTAATTTTTTCTCTCAATGTTAATACACGTGTTTTATAACTACACATATAGTTATATACACATATTATATTTAAATATTCAAATTAAATTGATGCAATACTTTCTGCAGGTGGGTGTTGTATGAAGGTAGTAACTACAGAGGTCGACAGCTACTTGTCCAACCAGGAGACGTGGGTGATTTGTGTAAATATATCGGATGGCAACAAATAGGATCCCTTCGTCCATTAATGCAGGTATGAAAACAGAAGTATCATTTATAAGAAACTTGTATTTTTCAGTTGAAAAGCATAAAAAACACTAATGGACTTTATTTGTACAGTATTTTTATACAAACTGAATACAGCAAAAAAAAAAAAAAAAAAAAAAAAAAAAAAAAAAAAAAGAGAACAAATACATTTATAATAAAGAGCCCCTTGCTCATTAAAAAAAAATCAAATATGATCAAACTCATCAAAAATAATTATAATCTAAATATACTAATGTAAAAAAAGACTAAACACATAAAGGTAAATCATTTTCTGTGTAAAATCATTAAAACTCTGTTACCTTTAGGTCATTTAGATGATTGTTCTAACAACGATGGCCATGAAAAGAACTCTTATGTTCCTGATTCTCTTCAACAGAAACCGATGTACTTCCATCTGCACAACAAGGAGACGGGATGTCTGATCTCTTTGACGGGAACAATAGACGACATCAAGCTGATGAGGGTTCAAGCCGTGGAGGAGACGGGAGGAGAAGAGCAGATCTGGCTCTATCGGAACGGACTGATCACCTGCAAGGTAAACTACTTTATGTGGATCACAGGAAACATCGGTCAGGTTTCACATCAACTCACGTTCATCCAATAAATAAGATCTCCTCAAAAGTTCATGTTCCAATTAGGAGCTACTTTAGTAGCTTCTTAAAGGTCTTTCAAAAGCTATTTGACTTATTAATGTAGAAGTTCATCAATCAACCGTGACAGGGACTCAAGATGTTACGAAGGTGCAGCTTTTATTTTAATATAGATTAATAACTTGTATCATAAATCCACCTCTTGGCTTTTGTTATGTTACATCTTAACCTTCATCCATGTTCTTTTGGTCTCCAGCTGTTGGAGGACTGTTTCCTGGAGACAGCGGGTGACGTGTTGATGTCGGGAAGTCGACTTTGTGTCTCCCCCGAGCAAGGCAAAGACAACCAGCTGTGGAGCATCACCCAGGAGGGTCTGGTGCGCTGCTCCCTCAACCCTGACTTGATCCTGGAAGTCAAAGGTGAGACAGCTCCGTCTTAACTTCATCTGCACCGTTAATGACTCGTAGCCAAACGGTAGAGGAGAAAAAGAGATGAGCCTGTAACTGCAGCATTAATGAAACAGTGTGTCTGTACGTGCAGGGGGGCTGCAAACTTTACGATCAAAAGAGCAATTTTTACGCCTTCGTTCACTAAATTAAACGTGTTCAGATCCGCAACACCCTGCTACAACTGTGATTATCAACTGGTGGCCCATGGGCCACTTTAGGCTTGTTGGAGGGGGCTTTTTATGGCCATAAAAATGTGTAATGGTTTTTAGCATTTATTGATATCTTAACAATTTACGACAAATGAAAATACTGTACCAGATTCTTGTAGTGTAGTTTTTAAATTAAATAAATAAATAAAGAACTATGCAGACCTATGTGATTTTTTTTTTTATTGTGGAAAAATTAAGTATAGAAATAAAGTTAAAGTGAGTATGTTTTACTCCTTTCACTAGTTTCAGTATTCACATATTTGCAAAAGAAATGACAGAGAAAATGCTAAAACTATTTTTTTTTTTTTTTTTGTTATTTTTATAACAACCAGTTACATTAAGTTTGATGTTAGTTTTGGTCAACGCTTGAAAGAGCCGCTGCAGGGGGACCAAAGAGCTTATCATCATTATAAAATATTACATTAGTTTGACTTTTTGAGTTGGGAAAATATGATAATGTATTCAGACGCCATAACTGTAAATAAAGTCCTTCATGGTTTGGCTCAACCACCACTAAAAGATTTTGTCCAATTAAATTTACAACCAAACATAACTTCAAGAGCAGTTAGTTGGGGAGACTATAAAATATTAGTTGGGGCTCCAAATCCTTGGACTAAACTACCATTAGAACTAAGAAATATTACATCATTAAACTATTTTAGGAAATCACTTAAGCAATGGTTACGAGATAATCAAAATCGTCATTTTTTTTAAATAATTCTTAAATCAAAATTTTACTTTTTCCATTTTCCCTTTTAGTGACTTGTTTCAATGTCTTTATATAAATGTTTACTGTAAATTACACTACTTTTAGCTATATTTAAAATTGTCATAACTTATAGGTCATGTAATTTGCTATGTATGTTAATTGTAATTTTTTAATCTCTTACATCAACCTGCTAGGGGACTACAGATGAAAATCAGCCTCTTTGGCTAAATCTGGCATATTTATGTGATTTATTCATGTTGATTAATATGCATTGTCCCTTTATGAGGTAAAGAAACTGAAAGTGAAATGTGGCTCCTGAGCCGCAGGTTGCAGACCCCTGCGCTAAAGGAAATAAAACAGAAGACTTGCATGAATTTTAGTTTTTGCTTTAAAAACTTTTGAATTGTTTTTCTCAAAGTAATCAAGTACTATTGAGCAGAACTTTGTTTCAAAGTTAGTTCCACCATGTTTAGTCAGTAATTTAGATTGTGTTAAAAAAACAACAACTGCTCTATCTTGTGGTTTATTCATGCATCATAGAAAAAAAGGTTCACTGTAGAACTATAGTATAAAATATCTGCTGCTGCTAGTGAACAGCTGTTTATTTTCTTTTACTGGAATCCAAACCAATGCAGCTGTGAAACACTTCACAGCAATTTCATTTGTGAACCTGTGCCGCACGTAAAACACATTTAATCATTATTAAATTAATTGTATCTCTATTTTCACGTGTCCTTTAGGTGGTCATCAGTTTGACAAGAACCAGGTGATCCTCAACACGTTTGATGAACACAAACTGAGTCAGAGGTGGACTTTGGAAATCTTGTGATCTGAGTACCAGCCCAAGCTATGATACCTTGCAACTCCCATGATGCACCTCTGTCAGGAGACTGAGCCCTTCGATACAGCTCCACTCGAGGAGCTCACACCAGAAATGTGCTCTGCAATGGATATTTTTTTTTACTAGTTTACTCTTGCAGGGGAATATTTTATATAAGTTTCTTTAAAAAACAAAAACAAAAAAAACTATTGAATAATGTAAAATGTTGCCTTTTAGTCACTTCACTGTCAAACACTTCACACCAAAGACTGTTTTCTACATATATTGAAAACCCTGCCCTGTTTCAATGCTGCATACTTTCTTTACAATACGGTACTGTTTAATGACATGGCTCCACTGTCTGGTTTCTCTTTATTACACCAATCGGAATGTAAATAGCACACTCCAAACATGCAGGTCTTATTTTAGTAGATCAAAATGATCTATTGTAAAGTTTTGATATTACACTAAGAGATTAATTTTGACACAAACTGTGCTTTTCATTCAGCTGTACATAAGCCTCCCATGTACAGATTGAGCTTAAATTTTAAAAACACAACTGTAATAACAATGCTGCCCTCTGCAGGTTGTAAATAGTTGAGCAAACTGTTACTCTGACGTGATAATAAAAAGTAATAATTGTCATCCTTTTGTGTGTTTTATTGATATCAGCTCCATCATTGTTTGCCCTCTGACATGAGAAAGACAAATGCTTGAAATGTAAAACTTTTCTGTAAGTTCACAATATTCTGAGCAGAGTAGAGCAATATATTTCAACAAAAGCTCTAAAAATACAAAGCTTAGTATTTTTTTTTTAAAGTTTATTTTCTTAACAACAAATCAACGTAAAATGATTGTAACTACATCTTGTGAGCACAGGTTCATGAAGAAAAACTTCACATAGCAGAAAAGATAACTTGTAGCTGTGTTTACTGTTGTGGTTGAAACAAATTGCCTCTTGCATATTACTCATTTTGAGTCATTGCTGTTTTAATTGTACGGGGGGAAAGCACACATAAAAAAAAAGTGTATGCTGTAGATTAGGCGTCCCCTTTGCTGATTTCAACTACTGTCTTCCCTCGGGCGTGACCCTTCTCCATCTTCTCAAAGGCCTGAGGAACCTGAGAAAAGCTGAACGTCTCCTCCACCACAGCCTGGATCTGAAAAGAGAATAAAAAGAGAAAGGATGAGCAAAAGTCATGCAGCTTTCTCTGTGTAGGTGAGAACTGCAGCAACACAAGGAAGTCCGCTGATGTCATTTCCTTTAATAATGTATGTCCAATTTGGGGGCAAAGATAACCAGCTGTGGAGCATCACCCAGGAGGGTCTGGTGCACTGAAGTCTAGATGAGCACATGGTGAATTACTGAGGGACATTATGAAAACTGCAGTTGGTCATAAATAAAACAAATTACGCTTTTTAACTTTCTCTTATCAGCTGCACTGTCTCAAATTTGCAACACGCAAAACACAAAAGGGTAATGCCTGAAATGTAAAACCTTTACCTGAAAGTTCTGCTCATCACAAAGTGCAATCAGAATCAGGTCCAAGTAAAATACATATAAAAGTATTTAAAAAAAAAAAAAAACTGTTGCATTACTTCTTTGAAAGATTTTTTTTTTCTTCTTTTCAACAAGTTTGTATACCTTGATATGGTTGCATGGTCATAAAGCCAAAAAATCCACATGAAAAGGGCTTTTCCCATTAAAAGCAGCAGCTGCTTCTGTTCTGTGTGAAATACCTAATTATTTGTCCTGACGTCTCTTTCTTCACTTAGCGTCACCATGAAGCACACATAGACAGCTGTTTCTGGCTTTCCTATTTTTATACTTTACAAGAGTAAATATTCATACCTGTCCTGCATCCACCATCTCTCTTATTTCATCCAGCGCTGGACCGCTTGATGCAAAGAATCCCCAACGGTAGTGAACTCCTTTGACTAAATGCTACAAGGAAAGAAAAAGAGTTTTAAATAGTCATTTTATTTACCTTTTCATAGTCAACACAGACAAGCCAGAATTCTTATGTACAAATGCAAACATTACTTAAATGTGCATGATTTTATGTAGGGGCATTTAGAAATGGCCATTCCTTAGATGTAACGTCATTCTGCTGTGATAACTGCAAGCTAATAAAAGTTAAATAGGATTAACAGACAAAGTGAATATTTTATAAGATTTTCTTCTGACAGAAAGTCCAGTCATCAGCAGCAAAACTGCATCAGTATGAGAAAAAACTGACTTTGGTGGAGTCAGACTCAACACTCACACATTGTTTCAATAAAATAAAATGGTGTGTGATGACAACAAAACTGCTGCAGTGCATCAGTGCTTCCATTGAGAACACTCCTCATCCAACAACACACAAAAAAGGTGCCCAAAGTGGGTTTTGGGATCCCCCTTAGAGTTGTGGGGTGCTTTGTAGTGAAGTGCAAACAACGAAACTGGTTTCTCTGGGGCTGTCCTGGACTCCTGGCCATGCTTGTTGCTTTCACAATAATGAAATTAGCTCTGCAAAATCCAGAAATAAGGATTTATTCATGCAGAAGTCAGTCAGTTTCCTCTAAAATCTGGACAAGAGGTTTGCAAAATATAAAATTAATCTAATTTTAAAAACCCTAAAGACAAAACTAAATGCAACAACATTTTTGAAATGTCTTTAAGAGTTCACCAAGGGTGCTGTTGATGTGGAAAAAGTGTTTATAAGCAAAGAAACAAGTTATTATTTTACAAAATAAAATGTGGCGGACATAAATGTATATACTGTACATGTACAGTATTTCATGTCAGAATGAGCTCTTATTGTGAAAGGGACATAGAATAAAAATAAGATCAACGGTTGTAAATCGTTCATTTTTCTGAGTTTGATGTTGGAAGATGTAAATAAAGCGAGATTCAAAATGTTTTTCGTCTCTTTCTGCCGACTTCCACTTTGGCTCACGTCGGGGACACCAATGTGGAAGTCGGCAGAAAGAGACGAAAAATATTTTGAGTCACGCTTTATTCTCTACGTCTTCCAACATAAAAAAAAAAAAATTAAAAAAAGATTTACAACCGTTGATCTTCTCTATTTATATTCTGTCCCTTTCACAATAAGAGCACATTCTGACGTAAAATATATACATTTGTGTCTGCCACAATGTCATGATCATGCAAATATCTATCAGCTTCAAAGTGTGGTGTGGAAGGTTCAGGACAGCTACTGGCAAAATCTTAAAATATAAATAATGTTGCTATAATTTATGTAGTTTAGGTTGAGTTTACAAAACATTTTAGCTGTACAAATATAAGTATAACAATGCAATGACCTAAAAGAATAAAACACTAAGTAAACTTTAAATGCATGTGATTTTTTTTTTTTTTTTTTGTTTGCTTTTGCAGAGCTCTTGTACAGAACTTTCCAAAACCTTCAACGGCTTCCTGCATTATCCACTTTTACCTCCCACTCTGTTTCCTTTTTACTTCCAAAAAGTAAAATTAGGTTGGAATCTTTAGAATTGTAAAAAAGACAAACTGTTGTCAAGATTACAGTTGACACCATCATTAATCAGCAGTAAATCACTGATCAGTGCAGTTAAGTGAGAGCAACTTTTTGCTCAGCAAAATTTAAAAAAATCAAGGCGCTGAGTGGTTTGTTGTGATAAAATGAAACAAAGACAAACCTGATCAGTTACACATGTTCACCCTGTTGCTTAAATTTCGTCCTCGACTTTGAAAATATGGTTTCATTTATTATTTAGCAGCATAAAGGAACTACACTTTGTAATTCAGTTGTGGCTGCATGATGACAGCTTGGATCTAGAAGAGTTCCCAGAGGTTCCAGTTTCTACACAAAACAAATGACTCAGAAAATTGTGACCCTATTATCTTTTAAAACAATACATAAACATAGCTAATATGCAATTGAACTGGGGCATTGTAACAACGCAAACAACATAAGAAATACACAATAAGCAATTTGTTTGATGTATCATTTTGGCATTACGTGAGCCATGATGGGATTCTGAAACCAACTTTGGGAACTCGGATGTAGAATTTTCTCCTAACAATTTTTATTTCACAAAAATTTAGCATTATAATGTGTTTCTTTTAATTTTTTTGTCCCCAAAATGCCAGTTGAATCTATCACTTCAACTATTAAAAAATAAATAAATAAATAAAAGAAGATTGCATAACGAATCAAAACAGGTTGGACAGGAAGTCACTCCCTGCAGAATATGTGTGTCTGTGGTGAGATGTTGCAGTCAGTGTTTTATCTGGATTTGTCCAGATCTGCAGCAGCATTAGAGTTCAGGAAAGCAGAGTCTGAAAGTCAGTGCCACAATTTACTATAAAATGGTTGGAGCCTTGGTAATGCAACAGTTTTCTGTCATCTGAGCCTTCCTTTTTCATTTTTTTAGAGAAAGAGTTTTTCTCACAGTTTGTTATCTGAAATAAATAAATAAATATATATATATATACATATACAGTATATATATATATATATACATATACAGTATATATAT
>JARVLU010000624.1:15352834-15365438 GCA_031762415.1 Simpsonichthys santanae
TTTCTCATGCAAGCACTGGCCGATTTCCGATTTCCCAAAATTAAGGAAATCGGGGCCGATTTATCGGTGCACCCCTAATTTTTTCAGGTTAAAATTTATTGGATGCAACTTTAATTTAACTCACCTCTCATGCTGACATCAATTGGGTTTAGTCCAGCTGCATAAACCTTTACAATGACCTCATTGGGGAGGAGGATGACAGGGAAGTAGACGTTTTTGGTGAACCTTAAAACATCATTGTCTCCATATGTGTCAATAACCCATGCAGACATGGTGGTCATGCAGCTGCTGGAGGTGCGAATCAATCTTCTCTGATTTTTATGCCTGGAAAGGGCTTTGTGCTTGCATAGTGATTTGCTAAGATGAGGAAACAGCGTTCTTTGCAAAAAACATCCGACAGAATTCATTTTTAGAGGCGAAGGGCGTGGGAATAAATCACTCACTTTCGAAGAAGTGTGGCGAGCTAAGCACTCTTTAAAGTCCGTTTATATCCACCTCTGCTTTCTCAATGTAAACATGTTAGGCCAATCAAAAACACGTGTAGCGATTCGTGTAGAAAAAAAAGCATTTGTTTAAAACGTTTTCAACCACTCAAAACAATGTCTTGTCCTTCCTTAACACACCGATGTCCTCCTAAACAGTACGAGGCATCTCCGCCAATCATAGCGCAGCTTCTTCAGCGTCTGACCAATCACAGACGAGTTTGTTAGACGACGTCAAGAAGAGCAAACATGGCAGCCTTCTGTTTGTAGCGCACTGTGCTAGTTTGAAGGCAGACTATAAAGTAAAAGTCAGCAAAGATGCTCAGCCTTACGTTGAAGGAGGTTAGTAGGACTGCTTGTTTTTCAGTTTATAATCAGTGTATGTATATTTTTCAGGTTAATTCATTTTTTAAGAAAGGTTTAGGCAAAACTATATATAGCTTAATGTTCTGTAAAAACAAGTGTAAATGTAGGGATAATGTGTTAAAACTCTAAGTCCAAGTCTCATTCAAAATCAATAATTTAACAAACTAAGTGAAGTAAAGATCAGTAATTGACTATTATGCAGCTTGGATCACCTTATTTATTAATTCCCTGCTCTTTTTTACAACCTCGGGACATAGTATTCTATTTATTAATTTATTTTAGCCACAATTTTGTTAGGATTTCATGACATATCTTCAAATCCTGTTTTATGAGATTGTAGACTTGTGTTTATCAGTAGTTGTTCACATTATTATCTATTAAAACGATAATTAGTAAAATAGGTAACCAGCACTGTACAACAATGTAGTGATTAGTTTATTTGTAAAAACAGTTTACTTAATTATTGTTTTGTTCTCATTCTCCAGGTGTCCCTGGCATTCAGGGAGGGCAAAATCTCCCCAACAGAACTATGTAAAAAGTGTCTGAATCGCATAAAGAAAACCCAGCATCTCAACGCTTTTATCACCGTAACAGAGGAGCTGTCTCTGAAACAGGCTCAACAGTCCGAAATCAGGCTGAGCCAAGGTGTAAACACATGTCTGTATCTGAATGAGCTTTGTGTCAGAGTCATAGGTGTTAACATTAGTAACTTTCTTCCTTTAGGTGTCCCTAAAGGTCCCCTGGATGGAATCCCCTTTGCAGTTAAAGACAATTTCTGCACTGAGAATATTAAGACTACATGTGCCTCTAAAATGCTTAAAGGTTAGAGTCTAAAGGTTAGTTTGTCCTATATTTACTGTCAAAATTTGTTAAAAAATATCCAGTCTTATTGTGCTTCACAGATTACACTCCACCATACAATGCTACAGTAGTACAGAAACTCCTGGACCAAGGAGCGGTTCTGATGGGGAAGACAAACATGGATGAGTTTGCAATGGGGTAAGAAGAATTTCAAATCCGAGTCTGTACATTATGATAATTTACTTTTACAAATTGTTGCAAGTTTATAAGTATGGAAAATGTGTGCAATCGTGTTTGTTTTCCTTTCAGTTCAGGCAGTACTGATGGGACTTTTGGTCCAGTCAAGAACCCGTGGAGTTACACTGCTGCCTATAGAACACAATCAGGGGCATCGCCTGACTCTGACTGGGTCGTTACTGGAGGAAGTTCAGGTGGAAGTGCTGCAGCTGTGGCCTCACTCACCAGCTACCTGTGAGGGAACACACTAATTCTCATTCACTTTACAGAAAATAAAATTGATGAATTCAAACTGAAGTTTACAAATGTTTTGGTAAATACTTGCCAGGGCTCTAGGTTCAGACACAGGTGGTTCAACTCGTAATCCTGCAGCATTGTGCGGTGTTGTGGCACTGAAGCCCTCTTATGGACTCCTGTCGAGGCATGGTCTCATCCCTTTGGTCAATTCCATGGATGTCCCTGGAATAATCGCACGCAGTGTCAATGATGTAGCCACTGTCTTAGGTGAGAAACATTTGATGTTGTTAAGATGATTACAAACTACAGTATTTGCCTAAAGTAAAATTTTAAGTGTATTGCTACCCCACTGGGCATCAGTGATTAATAAACTTGGATATGATATATTTTATCAGAAATGTCATGACTGTTTATAAAGTAAAAAAAAAAATAATAATAAAAGACTCTGTGCCAGAGTCAATCTAAGTAGCCATTTAGCTATAAAATAACTCCTAAACACTAACAAACATTAAAGAAGTAATTCCTTTAGTTAAAACATTCATGTCAGTTCCCTTTTGCTTCTTTCAGTCTCAATTACACCTTGTGCTATAAAATGCTCATTATTTTTTGGAGATGGCAAAAACATTCAACATTTTTACAGTATGGCCCTGTCATGTTGCTGCGAATGTGACCAAATTACCATTGTACATAAATGTAACCTGAGACTGTGTTGATATGTCAACAGGTGTCCTCCAAGGCCTTGATATTAAAGACTCAACCACAGTTCCTGCTCCATCAGCACTAACAGATCTTCCTGAAGACTTTGATGTCAGGAACATCTGTGTAGGCATCCCTAAGGTAAACGAAGGCTGAGGCTTTTCATACTTCTACTTTTCGTGTATATTGTCTCTACACACCTATTAGCTGTAATAATATGACCCCCCCCCCCATCCATTTCCTGAATGAATAAGTCCTACTCTTTATGCCAAAACTGGTCTGAAAAAGAACATCTGGAATGACATGCATAAACTCGTCCCATTTGAGCTTGGGGATTGGAATAAAATTTAAAATTCAACATGGCTGCCCAGCAATTAAAAGTGCTTATACATATACAGTAGTAATGAACTTTTTATTAGCTATTATTTCAGTCTGTGTCTCATTAAAATTGTTGCACTAGAATGATGTTGTTATTATTATTTACCTTTAATACCGGTAGTTATTAAATCTTGCTGGGTTTCAAATTCTTAACAGGGACTTTTGGGGTTGAAGACCAGCGACTACACCCATTTGCCAAAAATCTGAACATTTGGGGGGGCTGGATCTCTGGAACCACTTGTCCAATTGAGTTAAAATTTGAGATCTTGTGCTGTGGGATCACAGTTAACAAACATGCCAAGTTTAATCAAAACTTGAGATGGTTGGATTAAAGGAAAAAATTTGGTTGAGGTTGGGTAATTTGTCACTGAATTGTCACAGTCTATTTTCTTAGAATCGTTTCTGCATATAAAAGCTTTGAAAACTTGTAAGTCTTGTAAGGGGGTGTGGGGGGGGGGGGGGAATGTCTCTTTTTGTTGTTTGTGTTCTGAAAAAGGCAAACTTTATTTATATTGTTTCATTATGATGTCATTCATTTAGAAGAAAAGGAACTTGGTTAGAAAATACATTGTTTCAACTGCAATAATACAATTCTGTTTTGAGCTTTCTATTTTTGCTTTTGTGTACAAAAAGCTATAAACAGTTAAACACCATAATATGCTTTTATTTTAGAACGATCAAACTGTGAAGCTAAAGCTGCCTTACATGATTTAATTAAAAAAAAAGAGATTTTAAAGCCAAGAAACTTCAAATGGGTGACATAGGACAGCAGAAATATGGTGTTTGAAGTTGCTTTACAAAAAATTAAAAGTAAAAATCAGATCCTCTGCCCCAGACCTTTTCTTTTTAACAAAATGTCAAAATAGTTTTAGTTGATGCCGTCAATACAAGTGATTGTGCAGCTTGAAATAGTTTGTGTGCTATATGAATATACAAACAAGGTCACAGAGTTGTCTAACTCGGCTTGTTTCTCATGATCTATCAGGAGTACCATGCCCCCGGCCTGTCAGAGGAAGCTCTAGCGCAGTGGAGTCGTGTAGCAGATTTGTTTGAGAGAGCCGGGGCTCGGGTGGAGCAGGTTTCCCTCCCACACACCCAGCACTCCATCGTGTGCTACCACGTCCTTTGCTGCACTGAGGTGGCGTCTAACATGGCCCGTTTTGATGGGCTGGAATACGGTACATATTTAGCTGCATGATGACAAAAAGAAAACTTGAAAGTGGGTTGTGAGCAATAATGAGCTTATGCCCAAAAGCTACCTGAATGCCACATTATAGGATATAGGATTAAAGGATACTTTTTTTTTTGTGGGGTGTCTCATCTGTCAGGCCACCGGAGCAAGATGGACATCTCAACTGAGGTCATGTACGCCTCGACACGACATGAGGGCTTCAACGATGTGGTCAGAGGGAGGATACTTTCTGGAAACTACTTCCTGCTCAAACAGTAATACTGAAGCTGCTCTTCTTAAAGCAGCATGTCACAATCAATTTGATCGTTTCTTTGCTCTCAGTTCTCTGGGAGCGGGGGCTTATGTTCACTATCTTACATTTCTGTTTCAAGGAACTACCAGCACTACTTTGTAAAGGCCCAGAAAGTGCGTCGGCTAATAGCAGATGATTTCAGACGGGTGTTTGCGTCAGGTGTCGATGTGCTGCTGACACCCACTACGCTGACTGATGCTGCTCGTTACCACAACTTCACACAGGAAGACAACCGCACTCGCAGCGTGCAGGAAGATGTCTTCACCCAGCCGGCTAACTTAGCAGGTACAGAGAGAGAAGGAGGCGCCTTTAAATTTGTGTCAGGAAGTGTGTGAATGTTCAAACCCTTCTTTGTTGTACTTTATGAAGCCACACACATGCTACATTTAAACACACACGCCTGGAACAAGAAAACTTTTTTCAAACAAAAAATAAGTTTTTTCATAGTTGAGATTGTGACTACCCAGTAATAATAACTGACTTGATCAGCTCTCCATTTATTAAAGACAAATGAGTGTTTAAGTTTTCATTCAACTAAATTAGCTCACGCTAACCAGCTTTTTCATCACTTCTTTTTTTATTTTTTTATTATTATTTACATCAGGTCTTCCCGCTGTGTCTGTTCCAGTTGGATTATCAAGACGGGGCCTTCCCATTGGCTTACAGCTCATAGGTCCAACCCTGGAGGACAAAAAGCTGCTTTGTGTTGCTCAGTGGGTCGAACGGAGCGTTGACTTTCCATTCATGAGTGACTGTGGGGTCTCACAGGAGAGCCAGGATCATACAGGAATGTTCAAAAGGGAGCAGTCTTCTGCTGTTTAAAAAGCTCTGTTGATATGACTTCAAGGAAAGTACAGGTGCATCTGAAAAAAATAAAATATTGTGAAAAAGTTCTTTTTTTTTTTTTTTTTGTGTTAATTTCAGAAAGTGAAGCTCATATATTACATAGATTCATTCCACACAGAGTGAAATACTTTAAGCCTTTGTTTTTGTCATTTTGGTGATTATGGCTTACAAATACAAAATTCTGTTTCTCACAACAATTTGAATATTATAAAGATGTTCAATATTCTAAACCCCTGGTATCACTCCCAAATCAGCTGATTAACTGTGCTTTTATATGCTGAATTATTTCTAAGAAAATAGACAGTGACAATTCAGTGACAAATTACCCAACCCCAACCAACTTTTTTTTTCTTTAATCCAACCATGCATGTCCTTTTCTCAGATTAAAGTAACTGTTTGTGTCATTTACAAATTAAAGTCCCAGAGTCTGGAGGAAGAGTAAAAAGGTCCAAAATCAACGTAGCTTGAAACCCATTGAGAAGTTTCCACAGTCAGTGATGGTTTGGGTCCATGTCCTCTGCTGGTGTTGGTCCACTGTATTTCCTGAAGTCCACAGAGTCAATGCAGCTTCTACCAGGACATTTTAGATAACTTCATGCTTCTTTCTGCTGATGAGCTTTATGGAGATGCTGATTTCATTTTCCAGCAGGACTTTGCTCCTGCCCACACTGACAAAGGTACCAACAGCTGGCTGTTTAATATTCATATTTTCTGAGACAATGAGTTTGGGTTTTTCAATATTTTTAAGCCATAATAATCAAAATTACAAGAAATAAGGGCTTGAAATATTTGACTTTGTATAATGAATCTATGAAATATGAGTTTCACTTTGTGAAATGATTGACAAATAGAATTTTTCCATGATATTCTAATCTTTTAAGATACACCTTTGGTGTTTGCACCTTGAACACCTAACATGTTCATGTAGGATGTTTTATGTTGGGAAATCTTGATCAGTCACAAAGTATAGTAACTTTAAGGCTTTATGATGAAGACTAATAGAATTACACCATGCCAGATCGTCATAACTGAAAATAAATGCTGTATCATGTGACCAGGCATGATGAATCACTTCCTGTTAAAAGAAACTGTCTCATATTTACGAGTTGACACAATTTCCTTTTGTCTTAAAATGCATGTGGTATTTTATAGGTTCAAATTACCGTAAAGTAAATGATTGTTCCAAAGAACTAATAGTAATTATCTTTATAGACAGTACTGTCATATTTATCTTATGGAAAATAAAATATCAGAAAAATGCCGTTGTGGAAACATTAGTTCATTTTGTTCTTAAGAAAATGGAACTATGAAAGTGTTTTAATAGTGTTGCAATAAGGACTTCCTTTTTTTGAAGTGCAATGAAAACATATTTTATTTTTATTTTAATGATTCATTCCAGACACATCAAAACCATTGCACACTGCACAGGGTGTATCAACATCAACACCAACATGAATCTGTGCACCCATCCATCCATCTATCCATCCATATATACAGTATATACTGTATATACTGTATGTATATATACACACATACAATTCCAACTACCTCCCCAATACAACCTGACATCCTTATATATACACCCAGAATACACAACCACACTCATATGTACAATCCTATTTTCAATGTTAGAGACACCCATTCAGGTTCACCTCAGATCATCATTTCTATACTTGTTGAACATCATCAGTCTGAGCCTTTTCTTAAACTAACTCATGGTTGGACAATGCTTCAGTTCTTGGCTGAGTTTATTCCAGACCCTTGCACCACTGACTGAAGTGCACATTCTTTTCATGGCTGTTTGAACACTCCTGGTTCTGAAGTTAATCACAACCCTCCTCTATCAATGAAGAGTTTCTGTATATTATCTGGTAATTGTTGATTTCTAGCCTTATACATCAGCAGAGTTGTACAAAATTTTACCAGATCTGGTAGTTTTAATAAGTAAGAGTTTATAATTAACTCCTGGAAACCTGCTTTATGAGTCATTCTGATGGCTCTTTTCTGGAGTGTGCACAGCGGTCGGAGTGAGGATTTGTAGGTGTTTCCCCAAACTTCCAGACAATAATTCAATATGGCAAGAAAAGGAATCCGTGACATACACACCATACTTTTAAATCATTATTCCCTTTACAATTTCCAAACTACATAAACTTGGTTTTGTCCAAATTTAATGATACATGTAACTTATTTATATCAAACCACTTTTTTAAATTTGTTCTGAGCTGATTTCCTTCACAAGCTGCTGTAAATTCTCCCCTTCACAGAAAATATGTGTGTCATTCACAAACAGAGCAAACCGTAGCACTTTCGAGACTCTGCACATTTATGGATAGAATAAAAAGTTGTGGTCCCAATACTGACCCCTGAGGGACACCACAAACAAGGTCCAAACGTGATGACTGAAAGTCCTGTATTTTCACATATTGTTGCCTGTTACTTAAATAACTTTTCATCCAATTTAAAACCACTCCCCTGATACCATAATGCTCCAATCTCTTTATTAATGTGCAGTGATTTATTGTGTCTAATGCTTTTTTTTTTAAAGATCTATGAACGCCCCAACTGAAAATTTATTTTTGTCAATGGAGCTGGTAATTTCTTCTATTAATTCCAGAACTGCCAATGATGTAGATCTTTGGGCTCTAAATCCATAATGATACTCAGAAAGCAGTTTTTGTTTATTAATAAAATTGTCCAATTTATAAATAAATAGTTTTTCCAATATTTTTGAAAATTGTGTGAGTAAAGACACAGGCCTGTAATTAGTTAATTGGTGTCTATCTCCAGTTTTGTATACAGAGATTACGTTTGCATTTTCCATTCCTTTTGGAAATACCAGTTCTGAATGACAGGTTACAGAAATATGTCAGAGGTTGCACAATTGCCTCCATAACTTTTTTGATTATCATATCTAAACAATCACAGTCCATTGATGCCTTGGTTTTACATTTATTTACAGTATCTATGATTTATCTCTCTTCCACAGCTGAGAGAAATATTGAATTAGGATTTCCACTTCTTAGTGTCTCGTTCCACCCATCAGCTGATCCAGGATCATAAATTTGTTCTGCCAGCTTTGATCCAACACTTACAAACTGTTGAAATCATTAATCAAATCATTCATATCATTCATGATTTAATCATTATTAATGAAATATTTTGTATAATTAGTCAGTTATAACTTTTCTTAATGACATTGTTCAATATACTGTATTCCAAATACCTTTAATGTTATTTTTATTCCTGTCCAATAACTCGCTATAATATTCCTGTTTAGACTCTTTATATATGTTCTATTTGTGCAAGCATTTTGCAATCCCTTTGTGATCCATGGTGTGTCTGAATATTTATTTATTTTAGTATATTTCTTTATTGGGCAGTTCTTATCATACAATAATTTAAAGGTACATACAAAAGTTTCATATGCTTTATCAATGTTGTTTTCATTGAATACTGACTCCCAGTTTTGTTTAATCAACTCTTCTTTAAATGCATTAATTGTCTCCTCTGTCTTCACTCTCTTATTGTCCTCTATCCTGTCATATGCTATGAAAAGTGGTAGACGGTCACTGATATCATTTATTAAAAGTCCACTTATTATTTTGTTTGCTATCGGATTTGTCCATATGTTATTAATGTAGCGCTGTGAGAAGTAATTCTACTAGGTCTAGTAATTTTAGGATACAGACTCAGACAATGCATTATAGCAATAAACTCTTTAGTTGGTTTGTGATTATTTGGGTTAAGCAGATCAATGTTAAAATCCCCACAGATGAGGAAAACCGTTTGAGTTGAAGTTGCATACGTTTCCTCAAACCACTCCTTAAAAGTGTTCTGGTGTTTTGAACCAGATGACCTGACTGGACATTGTTGGATTATGTACCTGGATTATTAAGTATGGACTTAACTGGCTTTTTCCACTTTGGATTAAGCTGGTGGAGGAGAATCAGTTTTGTCTGGTGTTTTCTCAGACTGATGAAACCTTCTGTGTGGAGGACGAAACATCTCAGCACAAAAAAGAATCTGTCCAGATGACCTGACTGAACGTTGATGGATCAATGGAAATTATTTACATGCCTCAAACCACAGTCATTATGGTGCACGTCATCCTTCTTTTTTTTTTTTTTTTTTTCACTATCTTCAAATGTATGGTGACTGTTTCTATTTCAGCATGAGGGCAATGAGGGTATAAACGTGTTTCACCTTTTCCACCTGCATTTTTTATTTATGTTGTCGGTCCGGGGAGTCAAACCGGCGATCTCCCGGTCACAGGCCCACCTTCTCTAACCTCTGCGCCACCACAAGACAAAATACAAAGTAAAAGAGGGTATAATGTGGCTAACTGAGCTCTACTATTTGAATGGTGCTCCCAAGAGACAAATACCTAGAATAAAATGGGAGCAAGGCAAGAAAACATTAGTCTGTAAAAGAATTAAATAACACAAGTGAACTAAACTGTAACCTCATTTATAAAATGTATTTCTTCTTTTCCTGTCATTGTTTCTATAGTTCTTCCAATGTAGTTCAAGACACGTTGCGGTAGTTGCCATGGTGCTGTGCTGTGGTGCCACAGGATGCGGTGATGGAACTTCCTGTGTGAATTTGCAATATTTATTACCTAAAAGGGTACGTGTTCACAACAGTCGGGCTGAAACAAAAAAAAAAACTGTACATCTTCTACTTCTATTCTGATAAGATCATCCGTGACAACGTCTGAGACGTTCAGACATTATTGTGAATTTACAGTTTTGTATTGTTGCACATTGCACTTGCCACGCTGCTCATAGTCTTGCAAAACAAGGCCAGACTTTGTCTGGAAATGATCAGCCTCTCGTCACATTGGTTGACGCACAGAACTTCAAATTTTCTAATTTTGTGCAGTCCCTTTGTTTCAAAATCATAGAATGCACTTGGAGAAGATGACCAAGAGGGTTTTAAAAGCTGCTGCTTCCGTTCAGGGTGCACACATAAGGCTTAACATGCCCTAAGGGAATGCATATTGCCCATATTGAAATAACTTAGGTGTGGCTGTTTTGGTCAAACCCTTTAAAAAATAATATTAAACGCAATCACATAATATTGCAAGATGTCCTGCTCAAAGTACGTGTTGCAACTGATTACCAGTTCACAGTTGGTTTGACCAACCCAAAAGCAATTCAGATGTACATCCTATGATTACTCCCTGAAAGTTTAATTCAAGATTGTTTCAGTTTTTCATCAATTATTTTGCTAACACAGACAATACTGACTTTAACTGTAAAAGTAAAAATACAAATCAGTAGCACTTGTAGTATACAGGTTACAATCACACCAAAGTTTAGCGCAACGTACAATTGGCTGAATTATCAGCAATTTTGTGTTTTCTGAAGTCTGCTGGCTGAAGCGGCCATCTTGAAATGTTTTGGCGTCATCAGTTAAGATGTACATTTATTGTTTTTGTGAAAGGCTCATTAAAATCTGTTTGGTGTTTCATTAGATGTTTTGGTAACAGACAGCTGACTCCAAGGTATGAAAAAATGTTATGCTAATATCTTGTACTCTTTGCTCCCAAAATATGTGCTAGCCAACAAAACATGACAGTGGTGATGATGTCCCTATAGTCAGAACTAGTTGAAAATACTTTTTTAATTAGATTTTGCTGGAATTAAATGCTTTTAATAAGTATCAAGGTTCCCTTTAAGAGTGGAAGAGTCTTTCATCAGAGAGACTCCATTATTCAATTTGTCATATTTGTCATTTCATTTTTAATTTTCAGTCCACTCTTATTTAGACCTGCTTTACTGCTCAATTTAGAAAGGCGGGTGTTCATAATTTGTAGTTTTAATATATCAAGTAGGCAAAAAAAAAAAAAAAAAAAAAAAAAAAAAACAAAAATACAACTTCTGCTTCACTTTCCACAACCAGTAAATTCTCCCATGTGAGGAAAACAGTCACTCTTTCACTTCAAATTGTTTCAAAGTGGTATAACTGAATGTAGACACACACATTCCACTCACTACAGACTCATGTTCAGGCTGCTGTTTAATATACCATATTATTTTACCTTAGTGTTTAGTGTACATCTTAGATTATTCCTGTTTCTTTTTATATTTTTGCTACTTTTGGAGGTAACTGGGACCTTGAGTACGCACCTTATGCACCACATGTGATGCAATGACAAAGTACCTTGAAAGGACGGACTGCTGGTTCCGATTCTGGTTTTGCAGGGAGGGAGATGGAGGTGGTGGGGCTTCAAGTGGTTACACACAAAACAAAACTCTACACTCGGTCACCTGAAAATCCAGACTGAACAGGAATGTGACTGGAGCTCAGTCACTTTTATGGCTTATATACCATGATACACACACAAACACACACAAGTGAGGCATAGAAAGTCAGCAGGTGAGATGATGAGTCTTGATTGGAATCCAGCAGAAGGTGGACAGTCAAGCCTTTGTGGTGCGATCAGAGCAGCAGCGTCTGAAGATAAAGCCTCACCAAGTGGAAGGACTCAGCAGGTGATTAATCGCTCACCTGACTTACATGAAGTGGTTCCATTGAATTTGTCTAGAACTCACGTCCTTCCACTGTGGTGGGAAAACTGAAATTTTGCTTTCAGATCTAGTTAAAAAAAAAAAAAAAAAAAATCCACACAGTTAAGTCTGTCAGATTGAGGCCCATGTTTTCATATCTTAAAAGCTTTTATTCACATCTGCCGCCAAGGAAAGTTTGATTTCATTTCCATGTGAATTAAGTGCTTTGCAGTATATTCATGTTAAGTGAATTTAGATTAAGCACTTCAGAGCAATGTAATCCAGTAACAAATTTAGACTACATAGGCCAAATCCAAAGTCAGTTTCTAGTTGAAGTGTATAACAGTTTACACTGCACCAAAAGTTTCTGGATAAAATGGCACAAGAAGTGCAATGCACAGATTTAGAACTGGGTCCACTTGGTGCAAACCTCTAAAACAAACAACCTGCTTCAGTTGGAAGCAACTCATGATCAAGTTAAATTGTTTTAGTTCTCATCTTCCAGTTTAAAGAAAAATGCTGAAAAAACTTTGACGTTTGGTTTTATTCAACTCATGAAACA
>JARVLU010000624.1:15371949-15386042 GCA_031762415.1 Simpsonichthys santanae
TTAATTTATTGTAAAAAAAAAAAAAAAAAAAAAAAAAAATTGTACAAAAGCTTCCAAAAAAAAAAAAAAAAAAACACAAAACAATAGATCACTAAATTAAATCACAATGTGTTAAAAGCCTGAGTTTCAACCTGGATTTTTTTTTTTGGTACAACCAAAAGCAGCTGATCAGATGATATCAGCGCTTGAGAAGAAATATATGGTTGAATTTGGTCAGAGATATACCGTACCTGTAGTTGAGTGAGGACAGAGGATGCAGAGGACAGAGTGAGGTGGAGGATGACTCACTGTGGTGACCCCTGAAGAGGGAAAAGCCGAAAGAAGAAGACGACTAAAATAGCATATCCTAGACCTCAATTAATTAAATATTCTCAATGACAAACTTTAATATTAGCACAGTGGAATTGATTGAGAAGAAAATACAATTATTAATGTAAATCAAAATTATTACACCATGGACATCTGAATTCATACTCGATATGAAAGTGGAAATAACATGACAGGCTGATTCAACATCAGTGAATATTCCTCAAGCCAAGTGTAAATGAGGCTCAGCGTGTGTGGCCTCCATGTGCCTGTATAACCTCCCAACAATGCCTGGGCATGCTCCTAATGAGATGGTGGATGTTCTCCTGAGGGATCTCTTCCCAGACCTGGATTAGAGCATCAGTCTGTGGTATGATGTGGCCTTGGTTAATTGATCAAAACACAATGTGCTCAATTGGATTCAGGTCTGGGGAACGGGCAGGCCAGTCCATAACATTAATGCCTTCATCATGCAGAAACTGCTGACACACTTCAGCCACGAGACCTAGCATTGTCATGCATATGAAGAACGTTCTCATGGTGACTCCAGAGTCTCACATGTGTCACATGTGCTCAGTGTAAACCACTTTCATCTGTGAAGAACACAGAGCACCAATAGCGAATCTGCCAATTTTGCTGTTCCCTAGCAAATGCCAATCGTCCTGCATGGTGTTGGGCTACAAGCACAGGCCCTACATGTGGACGTCTGGCCCTCATACCACCCTCATGGAGTCTGTTTCTAACAGTTTGAGTGAAAACATGCACATTAGTGGCCTGCTGGAGGTCACTTTGTAGTGGACCTCCTGTTCCTCCTTGCACAAAGGATGAGGTAATGGTCCTGCTGCTGGGTTGTAGCCCTCCTAGTCCCCTCCCTATTCCATGCTCTGGGCACTGTGCTGAGAGGCACAGCAAATCTCGCCACCACTTGCATTGATGTTCCATCTTGGATTAGTTGCACTACTTGAGCAACTTCAGTGGGATGTAACCTAAAAAAAAAAAAGTTTCATCTTTCATCTGAAATACTTGAGTCCAAAGAACAGTTTCTCAGACTGTAGAAGTCTTTCAGATGAAACGTACGTTTTGAATGTCCAGAAGACCAGACATTTTACATTCTATAGGGGTTGTCTTGCCAATTGCCTCTCCTTCCACCTGTTCCATTTGCACAGCAGCAGGTGAAATTGATTCACAAGTGTTAACCACCCAATTGGTGACATTGATTCCACAAAGGTTTGACTGATTTGGCATTACATTTTGTTTAAGTGTTCCCTTTTTTAATCAGTGAATTAAACTTGCAAAAAAAAAAATTTAAACGTCGTCAAGTGAATCAGCTTTGCATATATAGATTGAAAATTTGGTGGATCTGAAATAACATCCCCACTTATTTCAGAAAATTCATGAATTCACTTCAGTATTTTTAAAACTCCCAAAGTGGGTATAAAGTAATAGTTACCATTTGCCTTTAGAAATGTGTGTCTCATGAGTACCAGTTACTTCGCAGTTAATCTGATCTCAGTTGTAGTTTTAAGTAAAGTTCATGCTCAATAATCCAGGTATACACATCAATTTATAGTCAGTTCATCTGGACAGTTTGTGCTAAACATTTCATCTTTGTCCAGAAGGCTTCAGTCAAGAACTGCAAACTGATTCAACAGGTTACTCCAAGTGGAACAAAACCCAGTTAGATGGTGCCAAGATGGTCTCTTTGGCATGCCCACCAAATTGACATGACTGTCGACGAGGGAGGGGGCCGGAGAGTGCCAAAGAGATCTTAGCACCAACTGGTTCGTTCCACTTTGGAGTAAGAATCAGTTTTGTGCGCTTGACCAATGAAGCCTTCTGGATGGAAGGCGAAAGGTTTAGGCACCACAAAAAAAAAAAAAAAAAAAAAAAAAAAAAAAAACCCTGTCCAAACTGAAAATGGTTACCTTCCAATTTAAACAAGATTTGCAGCAAAACTGGTGAGGTTTTAGTTTTATTCAGCTCATGAAACAGAATACAGCAATCAGTTTACTTTCCCACAGAGGCATTTTTAAGTGTGATTATCCACGAATCACCCAAATCACAGTTGCCCTACAGATTAAATACAAGTTTTTATGATTTGTCCATGAGCACATTGAGGATTCAAGGAGTGTGAACATCAAGGATCTGTCCAATGGAAAAGTGCTTCAGCTCAGCTTTATGTCCTCACTCCCACCAATCTTGAATGGCCATGAAGGAGAAAAGCTGCTAAAGCCAGAGGGAGCATCAGCAGGGTGAAGGAGGTACCGCTGTGGAGGAAGGAGGTGGCAGCGTTTGTGGACCCTGCGGGGGACTTTGTTGTTGTGGACCCCCCTGCAGAAGAGCCTGTTGTGGAAGCTGCAGGGGACCCCGTTGTTGACGACCCTGCGGGAGACCCAGTTGACCCAGTTTCTGCATTCATCTAAAATAAAATAAAAGTTATTAAAAATAAACCTCCTGCAAATGGATGGATTAATGAAACATGGTAAATGAGCAAACCCCATTTTCTCATTCTCAAATTGGAAAAGGAAATAACGTTTGTAAAGTCTGAATTTATATCCATTTAACATTACATAAAACTTACCCCCATAAGACAACTGTCCACATTAGAAGTACAGTATTTGTATTCAACAGAAAGTTTTCAAACTCAAACAAACCTGAGAGGCGAGACAGAGAACCAGCAGGACAGCGACACAGAGATTGTTCATCTTTCTGTTTGAAGAGGACAAAAGTCTTCCACTAAAATTTCTGCTGACAGCTGAAGAAAACACTGCAGAAGATCTTGCTGCTGTGGCTTTTATACTCACTGTGACGTCATCAACACACCTGCTGCTCATCTGACCTGTTCAGGGACCGTCTGAAAACACTGTACTTTTGGCAAGAGGATTTATTATTGAGTGAATGAAACTTAAAATGAATATTAGGAATAGAGGGGGACAAGGAGGAAATCAGTATCATAAATAAATATTTTCATATTACATAACACAAAACTAAATTAAAGAATTTAGTAGGTGGTGGTATGCACCTTTAATCCAACAAAGTAAAGTCAGGTCCTCTGGACATTTTTGTTGTTGTTGTTGAAACATTGCGTCTTTCATCCAAAGGACTTCATCAGTCGAAGAAGCTGCAACAAACGGTCTTAAAATAGCACCTTCTTATTGGGTCAGTTGGTTTTATGGTGCTCAGATGGTTTCTGGAGTCTGCCCTGTCCCCCATCAACTGGTTTGCAGAAGTCATGGCCAAAGTGGTTCAAACTAACCAAATTCATGCTTAGTAATCATGTTGGAAAAATCCAACAAAAATTAATCAGATCCTCTAGGCGGTTTCTTTTTGTTTGCAGCTCCTCGGACTGATGAAGTCTTTGGATGAAAGACAAAACATTTCAACATAAAGAAACCATCCAGAGGACCTGACTTGATTGTGTTGGGTTTTTCTACCTGGATCATGAATCAGGATATGCACCTTTAAGTTGTTTGCAATCTGCCATTAAGAAGAAGAAGAAGAAGAATCATTTAGTTAAATTCAGAGTTCAAGTAACATTAGTGATGAGGGAAGAAAAGTTGGGAGGCCACAAACTAAAAATACCAAAAAAAATTACTACAAAATATGGAAGAAACAAATGACTTCTTGAATTAAACTTTTACAAAAGCAGAACTGAACTGAACAAAGAATACAGCGATCAGATTTGTACATGATGATAGAATATCAAACAATGAAACAACAATGAAACATCTAAAGACATTTTTGGAGTTTTACAATAAAGTCTTGGAGGAGGGGGTGGGGGGGGGGGCTGCGACAGAGCTGGAAGGAGGCAGTCATTGTCCCAAAACCATGAAAAGACAGCACAAAACCAGAAAATTGTAGGCTTTATAGGCTTTAATTTCAAATATATGTCAAATAATGAAAAAAAAAAAAAAAATTCAACAATATGTTAATATAAACGATGTGTAAATGACTCAACATTGTGTTTTGAGCATGAAATCAGGAGAGCACAAGCCAAATAAAGTGTAGTTGATGTATTTTTGATAGAGAAGGAGTATGACATGATGTGGGTTGAAGGATTAATTACATTACATCAAATGGGTAGTCCTGGAAAATGTATTCAAAACTTTTATGAAATAGAAATATACAAGTTAGAATTGGTTCAAGAATTATCAAGAAGATTTGCAGTAAAAAAATGGAACACCACCAGGAAGTAATATAAATCAATTATTTTCAGTAATGATAAATTATATATTTGCAGGCAATGGAAAATAAATGGGATGTTCACTTTTTGCAGATGATGGAGCCATATGGAAAAGAGGTCGAAATACAGAATCTACAGTAAATAAAATACAAGCTGTGGTTGTTAGAATAGAGAAATGTGCATTTCAAAGGTGATGTAAGTTCTCAGTGGAGCCCCTACCACCATGGTGTTTACACAGAAAAAAAAAAAAGAGAGAAAATAATATGAAGTCAAATATTCAAGAAATAGCAGTATAAAGTTTTCAGGAATATGGTTCAATCAGAAAATCTTATGGAAAACAAATACAGTAAATTACAAATGTAAGAAAATGCTAAGCATGAGCCGTTAGGCTGACTGGGGGAGCAGACACCAATAACCTCATTGATTAGCTCATGTTTTAGTTCTAGTTTGGGTGGCATTAGCATATTTTTATTTTGTTCATGTCCATTCAGTATTCTGTTTTGAAAATGGATGAATGTTTTTATACTTTACAACTTAAATGTCTTACTTTATGGTCATGCTGTAAATTTTTTGGTGATCAGGTGCCCCGCACTACACCAACGTCACTTATGACGTGGTTTATTTTTAAAAACACTTTCCAGTCCTAGTGTTTGACTTTGACAACTCTGCTCAAGAACTTCAATGTGCCTGCTGGTCTATGCCCAACTGACAAAATCAAGAACTTCTGAAGTTTTACATGCAGAATAGAGTTTTTTCAAGCAATTACATAATGCAATGTGTTTTATTTGCAATTTGTGGCCATTACAGTCACTTTACGAAATGATAAACAGTCGCAAAATATGAAACTTGCAAGTATCACAACCCCCATTTTTTTAAAACCTTTATCATGTTGCCAACTGAATCAGTTTATAGTGAATTGAAAATTGGATGAGCCAATGTTACCCCCCACCCACACACACACCCCCAATCTTATTTTCCCCAGAAAATTAATGAGAATCATAGTAAGTCAGTAAAGTGTCATTACTATAAAATGTTAAGGGCCTTAATAAATATGGGTGCTTAACATGTCAGTTTAACTCAAAATAATCTTTGTAATAAATATATTGCAGCAAAACTGGTGATGTTTAGTTTTATTCAACTCATGAAACAGAACGAGAAGCTTACAACAACTTTTCCCCAGACACATGTTTAATGTGATTCTCCAACTTCACAGAAACCACCCAAATCAGATTTACTCCCATAAGATTAAATACACAGGATTTCATGAAGATTTGTCCATGAGCACATGGAGGAAACTGGACAACAAGGCTCCCTCCTTGTTGGAAAGGAGCGAAATGCAAATCGAGTTTTTTCGTCTTCCATCTGTCTGGACCAGACCATCATCCTGAACGGCTGTAGAGGAGAAAAGCTGCTAAAGCCAAAAGGAAGCATCAGCTGGGAGAAAGGTGCCGCTGCAGGAGGAGGCAGTGTTTGTGGACCCTAACTTTGCATTCATCTGCAATGAAAAATAGAATGAAAATTCCCCTGCAACTATAGATTGTGGCACATTAAAGAAACCTCATTCTCCAATTCTCAAAATGGAAAAACAAATGGTCAAATTTACATTTAGTACATAAAACTTACCCCCATAAGCCAACACTAGAAACAAAGTTTTCAAAACGAATGAACATGAGGTGAGAAAGAAGCAGCAGGAAAGCTGCGAGAAAAGTGACTGATTCGACTTTGTATACTTTTTACCTCTTCAAACAATTTAAGTTGACTGCTGAAGCAAACGCTGCAGAAGATGTTGCTGCAGTGGCTTTTATACCCACTGTGACATCCACTTACCTGCTGCTTGTCTGACCTGTTCAGGGGCCTGTAACAGTAACCAATCTGCCTTGGAAGACCCTAGGTGAAATTACATTTAGCTTCTAAAAGTCTCAGGATGAATGTAGAATCATGTGTTGTAGGAATGTTGGAAGTTCAAAAGGACCTGATGACAAATGTGTCATGTTTAGAGGGTACAAAAGAATGCCTGGCAGATACTGTATTGCTTTCTTAAAGTAAAGAACTTGCCAAAGACATTTTCCAAACACTTTTTCTAGACAAATTGCAAGTTTATTTAAAGCAGCACTTTCTGTAGTTTGTGGACAATTTAAATTTACGAAACTGAACATTTGTCATAGTATGAAACTTGCAAATATCACCCCAATTGAGTGTTCAACCTTTTTTAATCATGTTAACACACTGAACCAGCTTGGTCCAATTAGTGATTGAAAATTCAGTGACTCACATCACACCCCAGATCACATTTCCCTTAAGAAAATCCATGACAAGTCACTCCAAGCATTTACAGTATAGTTTTAATTAATTTTCAAATATAGGTTAAAATGTCAATTTCTACAAAGTTTTGCCATTAAAGGCCTTCCAAAAGGAGTGCTTAAAATGTCAATGAGCACATATTTTTCAACTCAAGTTTCTTCCACCCCCACACCTGCAAGAGACAAAAAACAGATACACCAGTGTTCTCCCCTTCAGAACACAAACTTAAGTCCATGAAGATGTAAGGCCAGGGTGAGTCTTGGTTCAGTGCAGATAAAAACTGCACACGTTGCCTTCTGTCCTCCAGTGGAAACTAGTTTCCCCTCCACCCAAGGCAGGAGATGATTTGAAGACTCTGAAACATGCTCATGAAGAGGGAACAAATTCTCAGGACACCAGCTTCATTTCCCCACCTCATCTGTGAACAGGTGCAGTCTGGTCCGTTACTAGGACCAGCCATGGAGGGATGCAGTAGTTAGAGCCACAGGGAGCAGCAGAGTGAAGGTGTTGAGCTCTGCATAGTAGCTGCTGGAGGTAGAGTTGGAGGTAGAGTTGGAGGTTGTATTGGAAGGGCGTGGTGTAGATATGGAGGTGCTGAGAGTTGTTGAGCTGGGAGTGGTGGTCGACACTGTGAGCACAGTTGTAGTTTCTGTCCCACTTTGTCTTCCCATCACACCCCGTATCCTGACCACCTACAAAAAACAAGTTCATTTGTTGACAAGAAGAAGATTTTCCTCAAACATCCAAATAAATGGCACTGATGTCAAAGTACCACAGGAACAAGCTTTATATTGCATGTTCAAAGCAAAAACCACATTATAATCCAAGTGAAAATGGGAAGAAGTTGAGCTTTTTAAAGGCTAGTTGTAAAGTTCAGTTAATTTTTCCTCAATATGTTAAGGTGCTTTAAACCCACAAGACCCAACACAAATTATTCAAGTATTTGTTAAATAGGAGACAAAAGAATAAACCAACCTGTGGTGAGAAGCAGAGAGCCAGCAGGAGAGCAGAGAGGACAACACAAAACTTATCCATCTTTCTGCTTGCTGTATCACAGGACTCCACTTGTGTCTTTCAGCTGGTTCTGAAGTGAATGATGAAGGAGCACCTGCCAAGGATTTTATACCCTCAGTGGCATCATCCACTATCAACACACCTGCTGTGGCTGTGCTGCATTCAGGTGCATGTGTAAATTTTTAGCTCTGTTTCCGGCAGTTAACCTGAATTTCTGAAGTAATTTTACACAATGAAAATAAAACAGGGATAACGATCATTCAAACTAGACGATAAACCGTCTCACAGGATCCGGACAACTGAAGCATAAAAAACAACTATATAAAAAAGAGTGCAGAATAGTGAGACAATTAATGAATTGTTAAAAAAAAAAAAAAAAATTAAAAAAAAAAAAAAAAAAAAAAAAAAAAAAAGCAATTGCTCCTAAACATAGTTTAGAAATATGAGTTTCTGCTGTGTAACAAATTTTCAGCTCATAGATGTATAGAAATAATACTGTATAAATAAAACAAATAAATAAATAAATAAATAAATAAATAATATTATCTAAAAAAGATAGTGGCATAGAGAGAATAAAAACAGCCAATGTTTAAAGAAAATGTATTTATTTATTTATTTATGTATTTATTTATTTATTTATTTATAAGAATAACAATTTAAAAGCAAACTATAAAGGAATGAAGAGGGGACTGAAAACTTTACCACATGACTGTTTCCTTAAGTAAAAAAAAAAAAAAATTAAAAAAAAAATAAAATAAAATTTTAAAAAAACTTTCATTATTCTTTATTTTCATTCTAAGTTGCATTTTCTTTTTACATTTTTCTAAGGTAAGGTACTCTACAGCTTTTTTAAGACCGCATTTTAAACAGCAGAAGTGCAGTAAAGTAAAAACAAATAATAAAATAAAAAATATAATTAAAAACCGATTAAAAACAAACAGACCGATAAGCAAAGTTCACACAAAAAAGCTATACAAGCAGTTAGGAAAAAAAGGGTTAGAAAAGAGCTGACACTGTAGCTTACAAGTCCTCTTACATCATTTTTATATTCCATAAACAATAAAAAAAAAAAAAAAAAAAACTGACAGATATAATCCAACAATAAGGAACAAGATGGGCATTCATAACGCAGAAACTAATTTCTTAGTTGTTCTAAAAACATAAATTCATTAACAAATCAAACAAATCATGACTTAACAATATAACCCATAATAAACTGTTGTTATTATTATTATTATTATTATTATTATTATTATTATTATTATTATTATTATTATTTATTTATTTTTTTATTTTTTTTTTTTTCTTACTCAAATACTGTACAGTACTATTTTTTAAGATCATACCACACAGTTACTTTTATTCATCGCCCTCTAGTGATTATTTAGTGTTATGGATGGATACAAATTATTAATCGTGAACCTCCCGGGCTTCCGTTTTTGTCCTCCCTCGAATTTCTTCCGTAAGAAACACAAACGCGCAACTAGAAGTGCGAAATGACAACACGCTAGCTACAGTTCAGCAACGCAGAAACAAGTGCACTATTTTATTTTATTTTATTATTTAACATTATCTCATCCTCAGAGTTACTCCATGCTGCTGTACCGGCTGTCAGCCGTGAGCCAGACGCTAGCGCGATGGGGACGAAGGTCACACCGGGGAGGGGGCCTCCTCCTCAGCCGCGCCGTCTCCATCAGCTCCGGCCGGTGTTTGGATGTCAGCCCCGGGGAAGGTAATGCTCAGCCGGTGGAGGAAGGCTCTCCTCAGCCGCTGTACCGAGACACGGTGGCCCTGCCCCGGACAGAGTTCCCCATGAAACTGACTGGACAGAAGCTTCTGGACCGAGAAGTTCAGATTCAGCAGGTATGTTTCTCTACCATTTCATATTAAATTAATTAATTGAAGTAGTTACATTAGTTGAAAATTCACTCGCAAACTAACAATTTTCATACAATAAAGTCAGATTTTGTGTGTGTGTGTAAAAATACGCATCCGTGTTCATATTTAAACAAAGACTTGCTAATGACAATTTTAAATTATTGACATAAAATATGCATTAAAAAATGTACTGACCAAAACAAGGTGGATCTGCAGCCATGTTGTATTTGTTTAAAATCGGTCTAGGTATTTGTTTTAGATGCAGATAACACATTCTTTTCTTCATGGTGCTGCTTTTGCAGGAATGTGGTTTTGCAGAACTGTACTCATGGCAGAGAGAAAGGAAGGCCAAGAAAGAGTTCTGCCTTCATGATGGACCCCCATATGCCAATGGAGACCCTCATGTTGGACATGCTCTCAATAAGGTCATATTATAGTGTGTGATTTAGTTGTTTCTCTTATGCTTACTGCTTTTATTGTTCATTGTATCATCTTTTATGTAAAAATGACCAAAGACAAAGCAACGTTTTCTTCTGTAACCTGTTTTTTAGGTTGTGATCCTCAATATTTGACATATTCACTATGATTGGTTTGCTGCTTTTTGCATCTGTTAAAGCTCAAAGTCACACAGCAACATTATTTTAGATTTTGAAAGACATTCGTAACCGTTTTGAGATGCTAAGAGGACGACGGGTCCACTACATCCCAGGCTGGGACTGCCATGGCCTCCCCATTGAGCTGAAAGCTCTGGGACAACTGGGCACCAGTGGTCTCAGTCCGCTGCAGATAAGACAGAAAGGTGAGCGTGAACAGATGTTAGTCTGATCAGCACCAGGATTTGGTGCCACTGTAATAGTTTGTGTTTATTTCATTTAGCACGGGAGTTTGCAGAAGGAGCAATAGTTCGGCAGAAGGCTGCCTTCCAGCGGTGGGGGGTAATGGCTGACTGGGAGCACTGCTACTACACATTTGATGGGGCCTATGAGGCAGCTCAGCTAAAAGTCTTCCAGGAGATGCACAGCAAGGTGCGCAAACACTTTCATGAGCTTGAAGTGATCACCATTCACTCATCCTCACAACACTGAACAGAGTTCTGTTTGAGAACAAAAAGCTGCAGTAAAAAGAGATCTTATTCCAAGATGTGTATTACCTATTGGGATCTGGACTAGGCATCAAGTGGTTGCATCCAGATCTCAATGTAAGACACAACAGAAAGAAGTGGAGCGGCAGCCCAGAGAATACCTTTTAAATGTATTGCTACTTTTAGCTTTTTCTGTGAATTATCATCTTTTATGTAAAAATGACCAAAGACAAAGCAACGTTTTCTTCTGTAACCTGTTTTTTAGGTTGTTGTACACTGCTGAGTATTTTTAGCCCTAATTTCAGACTTGTATTTCCTTATTTATGTTAAAAATAGACAAAATGTGAATGAGAGCAGATTAATTTGTTGTTTTAAGAGACTGTGAGCATGTGTGTCACTGTGAGAAAGTAGAATAGACACCACGAGGTGTAAAAATACATACAGCTCATAAAAGATTATAAAGAATTGTAAAGATTATAAAGAATCATAGTTTACATTATGACTGTCATTTATTAGTTTCAAACTGTGAGCTGTTTGTGTTTTCATTTATTCTGATATTGTTATCCTGCAGGGTCTCGTGTACCAGGACTACAAACCCATTTTCTGGTCTCCTTCTTCGAGGTACTGCATCAACAATTTTCCACTTGTTTAAATGTTTTTTTATTTTTTTATTTATTATTGATTTTTTTTTTTTTTGTAAACGTCCATGCTGCATCTGGGTGTTTACAGGACAGCCCTGGCTGAAGCAGAGCTGGAGTATAACCCAGAACATGTGAGCAGAGCCATTTATGCCACATTCCCTTTGATCACGTTGCCACCCAAGGTTGCATCAGAAGAAGGTAAATCAGATGGTATTAACCTTTAAAACACTGTGTGGCTTGTCCTGACTGTGAGATCAAATAATTTGTAGGTCTGGAGAATGTCTCCATGTTGGTTTGGACCACCCAGCCTTGGACCATTCCTACCAATCAGGCTGTCTGTTACATGCCCAATGCCCAGTAAGTCCATGTTAGCCTCTCACCTTCTGCCTTTTTCCACTTTGAGTCAGAATTTCCCTGCTTTTTATTTAGATGCAATTAATTATTCATGCCAAAATGTTTATTCCACAATTGCTTTTATGTGTACCATTTTAATTCTGACACCCTTCCTTGTTGTTTTGAGAGATATATGTGAAAATATGCATGTGCACCGATGGACATTGATTACAAAACACAACATTCTGGCAAATGGAATGCAGGTCCTGTTAGTTACAGTTGTGCTACTCTGCATCCTCATCGGCCTTGCAGAGGTTTCGCAGCAGTCTGGTCCAGTATTGACAGAACACAGCTCATTATGTTTGTTTTATTAATTAAGTTTACAACAGAGCTTGCAATAACTAATGCATAGTGACATTTGCTGGGTGTAGTTTTGGTTTTTGATGTCAGGGAGTTTGTTTTTTTTTTGTTTGCAGGTACTCGGTGGTAAAGAGAGCAGACAATTCTCAGCTGCTGATGGTAGCGACTGAGCGCATCGCCAGCCTGGGGTCCCTGCTGGGCACAGAGCTACATAGTGTTGCTACATTCACAGGTAATGATCCCTCACAGCTCTTTCAATACACAGTGCATGCAGGTGATCATTTATGACCTCTCATCTAGACTGAGAATCAAATTTTACTTATGCATTTTTTCACCTTTTTTTTTTTTTTGTAATTTCTAAGGTTCCCAACTTGAAGGAGGGACGTGCAAACACCCCACAATTACTGACAAGCAAGTGCCGTTACTGCCAGCCAATCATGTGACCATGACTAAAGGAACAGGGTTGGTCCACACAGCTCCAGCTCACGGCATGGAGGATTACAGTGTGGCTTCACACTTTAACCTCCCTGTGGTAGGTCTTTGAGATAGTGCTTTTTTTAATAGAAATGAATTACATGGGGTTATCCTTTTTGTTTTGTAACGTTTATAAAAATAAAATAAAAAGTCTTACTATGTTGTTTCTTTATGTTTTAATAAAGGAGTGCATGGTGGATGAAGATGGCAGGTTCACAGAGTTGGCAGGACCTGAGCTACAGAGCCTCTCTGTGATGACTGAAGGAACTGATAAAGGTGCAGTAGATGACGTTACAATAACTCTCAGAGATGAGTACATTTAATGTTCTGATGCATCTGTGTCTGTCCTGCATGTGTGTTTCCTGCTTTGCTGGTTGTTTTAGTGATTTCCATGCTGAAGGAGAGTGGTTCTCTGATGCTGGAGGAGCAGTGCGTCCACAGTTATCCGTACGACTGGCGAACAAAGCAGCCCATGATCATCAGGCCCAGTAAACAGTGGTTCATCAACACAGAGTCACTCAAAGCCAAAGCCAAGGTAAACCTAACGAGGCGGACAGAAAATCTTTGTCGCAACAGGAAATTATGTTGTTTATGTTTCAAAGATGCTTCTCATACTGTGTGTGTTTGTGGCTCTGAAGGAGGCGCTGCAAAAGGTGCACGTTCTGCCAGAGTCAGCAAGAAGCAGCCTGCTGGTCATGCTGGACAGACGGACATACTGGTGCATTTCCAGACAGAGAAGCTGGGGGGTCCCAATCCCGGTCTTCTACCATAAAGAGACCGGGGAACCTCTCCTCAACAAGTGAGTGGACACCACACACAACTGAATTTCATATGCTAGTTGAGTTGAGAAAGCGCCTCGGATGGGAGGCGAAACATCTCCAGCTGCAGAACAAAAGTCCAGTTGTTCTGGTTGTTTGAATTTCTAAGAATTGAACTTTTAAAAAAGTCAAATCAACACGGTGCTTCTGTTTCAAACGAGCAGTTAGGATGCTGTGCCCCAAACATTTCTGCGCAGTCTTGTTTTATTTATACAAACCTTCACATGCAAACTGACCTAAACCTTTTGTCTTTTCTCTGAAGATACACGGTGACCCACATAGCAGAACTCTTCAAAGACAAAGGCAGCAACTGTTGGTGGGAGCTTCCCATCGAGGCTTTGCTTCCCCCTGAAGTCCTAAACAAGGTGAGATAATGAGTTCAAGCTTGGATTAAATAGATGTTTCTGGCAGCCGCTCTTATTTGTAGTTATTTGTAGCAGTAAAATTGTGTCTGTAACAACCTTTTCAAAGCACTCTTTAGAGGGGAAAACAAACAAAAAAAATACTTATTTACCTTGCAAAGGTTGAACATTTGATAAAAGATTGGGATAAAATGAAGAATCTAGAGGGAAAGGAGAAAATGCCTATTTTTTTTTTTTTTTTTTTTTTTTTTTAATTTATTTATTAATTTCAGGTTTAAAACACACAAAAGAAACCAATTTACAAAACCACATGATAAAAGTAAACAATACATAAAATGAAAG
>JARVLU010000624.1:15452358-15469726 GCA_031762415.1 Simpsonichthys santanae
GTGTGTGTAGTAGAGTGCTGTACGAATGTGTGTGTAGTAGAGTGCTGGACGAATGTGTGTGTAGTAGAGTGCTGTACGAATGTGTGTGTAGTAGAATGTTGTGTGAACATGTGTGGAGGTAAATGAGGGCACAGATTGAATTGTAAAGTGCTTTGAGTATCTTGATTAGATAAAAAGTTGTTGTATAAGAACAGTCCATTTCCGTTTCTTATTTACAAAAAGTGAAAACTTGTACAATGTTAAAAACATCTTTGTCACATTTCTGTTTTTGTCCCAAAGGTTCACAGTGGGAGTCTCCTGGGGAAAAAATACAACTGGAGCTGTGATGATCTGATGGGAGGTGGTGGCTTGCATTCCGTGGGCAGTTACATTATCGACCTGCTTACATTTCTGACTGGACAGCGTGCTGCGAAAGTGCACGGCTTCCTCAAAACCTTTGTCAAACAGACAGATCACATCCGGGGCATTCGCCAGGTCACAAGTGATGACTTCTGCACATTTCAGATGGTATTAGAAGGCGGTGCTTGCTGCACAGTCACTCTCAATTTCAACATACCAGGAGAATTTCGCCAGGAGGTGATAGTTGTGGGAAATGTTGGGAGGTTAATGGTCACTGGCACAGATCTGTATGGACAGAAAAACATTGGCGGTGGAGAAAGTGGTGGCGGCCCTGAACTCCTGCTCAAAGACACCACACCTCTTGACAAGGCCTCCTTGCCAGAAAAGGCTTTCAATGACATTCCATCCCCGTATCTGACTGGAACAATCCACATGATCCAGGCTGTGCAGCAGGCCTTTCAGGACCAAGATGACAGACGGACCTGGGATGGAAGGCCCCTTACAATGGCCGCAACTTTTGAGGATTGTCTTTATACTCTTTGTGTGGTGGATACAATAAAGAAATCCAACCAATGTGGAGAATGGCAGAACATAGTGGTCATGAAAGAAGAACCAGAGGTTGGCCCTGCCTACTTGATCAGTGAAGCCATGCGACGGAGTAGAATGTCACTTTACTGTTAGCATCCAGCTAATGCACTAGTGTAAGGCTGGAGCCTTGGAATTTTTTTGGTTATTTCACAGAGATACTGCATTCAGTTAAACTTAGCAGTTTTTATTTTATTTTAAGCTTGTGTTGTTACTGTTACAGGGAGTTTTTGCCAAGGAAGTGCAGAGAGCTGTAGTTTTACTACTTCAGCCATTAAAATAAACTATGAAAAATAACTGTAAAAAAATTCTTAGAAAGTTTGGTAGTAATACTGTATATAAAGCAGCCTGGTACTTTACAGGATACATACCTGATACCTATGGGGTAAGCACCTGGTATTTACTTTGTACATACTATGTATTTATTGGGTACATACCAGATATGTACTTGGAACATGTTGGGTGCACTGATTGGGTACTTACAAGGTACTAACTTGTAAGTACCAGTATGCAATTGGTACTCATAGGCAGGTATCACACAGGTATATACCACATACCTGGTACCTACTCTGCAATTACCTGCATAGTGCTGGGCTGAATTTTGTTTTGGTACCAAAAGGTTAATCCATTTCTATTTTTTTCCCCATTTTAATGAGACTGTCCCTCCAACAAGATGCTTTTTGGAAAAGAAAAAAAAAGACCTGTTCATACAATGCAAAGGCACTGGAACCATATTGAAGTGAAATTAGTGCTGGCAAGTAGATTGATCAGTTGCAAGCATCTCAACAGAAACCTACTGGTACTTCTAATGATTTTATTTCAAAACTGACACTTTGTCAGTCTGTATACTTTTCACTTCCTTACTGGCTCGTTGACCAAACATGCATTACTTATCCATTTCCTGCAGCTTTTTAATAGTGACCTCACTTACACTGTGGGTTTGAACAAGGACTGCCAAGGGAAGAACGATAGTGCCCTCAAATTGGGCCATTTTTTTGTTGCTGTTTTCTAAAGTATTAGTTAGTTTTACACAGTGAATGTTTAAAAAGTCCGTGTGCTTTGTGGTTTATATCTGTTTGCTCTGTATTCTTGTGTGTATCTGTGCAAAGCAAGGAAAAACAAGTAATTTGGTTATGGGTGTTCTCTTGTTTCATTAATAGGTGCAATATTAACAGGCTAAAGCAGGAATTCTGTATTGGCCTTAATTATAAAGGGTTATAATACAATGTGTATGCCTTTATGCAGTCATAGTTGGCTTAATAATCTGTCTGGGTGATCAGTAGTGATACTTATATAGTTATTTATGATATTGTTTTCAGTATTTTTGTAATTATATAAGTAAATACTAAGCTAACCTTAGCCATGCCTGCAAGTTGCTAAAACTCTTAACATGTAGACGTGTAAAATGACTTGCCAGCCAATGTAGCTGAGAGAGGTTGACTTCAAACTTGAATAATTTTATTTTCTAGTCACTGAGGATAGAAAAATCATGTTTTATTGTTGCCAAGTCTTATGTAAGCAGAAAAACTGTTACCAATGTCTTCTGTTTTGTAGGGATGCACGATATTGGATTTTTGACCGATATGTTAAAACATATTCGTCCGATAACCGATATTTTATATATGTTCCTTTGACAGAACATAACCCTGTTATTTTGGCTTATTTGCTACAGAAATTGTGCAACAGCTGTAAGAACTGGTGACATATGTTCAGTAACAGCCATATGACATGCATAGTACTTTAACTTACTGTATATAAAATAAAAAGCATTAAATGTTATTTATTAGCATTAGTCACCTGCGATGCTGTCTCACTTGTGGAGGCTTGTTCTGAGTTCCTAGCTGCAGAGTGGGATCCTTTGCACTCCTGTGCATGAAGGACAGACTTTTTAAGTTCAACGTTTTTGTCATGTTTATGGGGCTAACATGACGTCCAACTGTCTGTGGTAAAGCTCGCCCAACAAGTCGCGCTGTCAGCTATTAGCTTCTCGATGACGTTGGAAATGACGGCTTGTAACTCTGGTAATGTTACGTCGAAAAAATATCTCCGACTGCGGAAGATGTAGCGAGGCTCAACGTAGTCCACAAATCTTCGGAATCCGACATCCAACGAAAAATAAAACTTCCACACCACCGACATCTTGAATTTTTGCTCAGGTAGGCGCACGTGACGTCATTGCGTTGCACTGCCACTGCAGCAAAAACAGCTCCTTTTATATCGGCAAGTTATTTTAATGGAATGGCCGGTGTCCGATATTGAAATGTAATGTTATATTGGTCAATACCAATACCATGCTGATAATATCATGCATCCCTACTGTTTTGTGAATTTTATTCTGATCATCACTGAAGAATGAAATAAAAATGCATACGATATACTGTAATGTAAAAGAGTAGACCCATCTCTGTTTCAGTTGTATTTTGTAACATTGTAGCTTTTGTCTTGAGTTTTAACTGGACTTAAGTTGTTTTTTGTTTATTTATTTTTTCCCACTTTCCAATTTAATTGGCTTTTTTTGTTTTTTTGTTTGTTTTTTGTTTGTTTGTTTTACAGCCAGCAAACTTAGTGAACAAAGGTACATGTCAAACAATAAATGAACATAGCTGGCTAATAAAGTTAGAATATTGATTTTAAAATGGCACATAGTTGATGAAAACAAAAGTAAAAGCAATTTATGTGGTGCCTGATTTGCTGTGGTCAGAAATCAGTTTGAGTAAATAAAGATGGACGTTAAATGATTGGCTAACATGCCATCTCCAAAACTAGTTGCCATAGGCTTGAAAATGCTTAAAAGTCTTTGTTTTTGTCTAGCCTCATCTAAACACCTTTAAAGTATTTTCTCATTGGGCTGTGACTGTTGTCCGTAGTTAAGGTCTTAAAATTGTGACTAAAATAGTTTAATTTCAGTTGGCGTCTCACTGAATTTGAAGGTTTTGTGACCTGAAAGCCGTGTTGACGTGTTTTAGGTGACAACTTCATGAATGTTAATGTAAAATGAAGCAGCGTATCTGGGGCACTTTTAAATAATTATTATCAGTGTGATTTTTAGACTGGTACACTGGACATAACACAGGAAATCTTCCCTGCAAGTGTCAAATAAAGAGCTATAGTTCAAGATTGGTTCAAGACACCTGCAATGACCCTGCAACTATTCTGAGAGAAATTTGACATGGGAGACTCTTGCAAATACTGTTCAGCAACTAGTTGCCAGTATTCACAGCCAACAGAGATTCTAATTTCAGACTGGCACATTAGTTCCACCAACAAATACTATAAAGCAAAAAAAGAGCAAGAATATATATTGGAAGAAGAGTAAAGGCAGCCAAAGCTACTGCAACAATGGCAGGAAAAATAAGTGTCAAACCAGTTGCTGTGTAAGAGTTGGGCAACTTCAATTTTATGCAACGGTGTAACAGAACCAAACAACCTTTTTTTTTTTTTTTCCTTTGTTCACTGTCCCTATGTGTAGTTTCATGTGCCAGCAACTACTGAAAATGTACATATGAGAAAATTGTGAAACAATATGTTTGTGTTTAAACAAAAGTACTGTATTTTCTTTATTGGAACTGGAATTGGTTTTGATGAGTTACAGTTATTTATTCTGTGATATTGACGTTTAATTTGTGGACAGACCTGTAGTATACAGTATGTGTGAGATTAACCACAGACTGAGGCCTTTGGAAATGATCACCCATGTGTACTGAATGCCTTGTGATGTATGAAATACTTTTCCCCTTGGCCTAATAAGTGATCTAGATCAATAAAAACAGCAGTGGACTTCTCTCATCTGTGTTTATTGGTCTTATGTTTGGACTCTGTGTTCCAACACATTCATTCAACCTTTATTTGCACAGGTTAGTCTCATTGAACCTCGAGAGACATGTTCAAAACAAAAAAAACAGATGAGGTACAGACAACAATAGACTCTCACAAAAAAGCATATAAAATGAAAAGTAAATTGAATAAATGGTATAAAAACAAAACAAAAACAGCTACAAGTGTTCCAACACACGAGCATTGAAGCACCATTATTAGTACTTTGTTTAAAGTTCTTGTCCTGCATCTTGTTGCACAGTTCTGAAATAAAACTTACAAATTATTCACCAAAACATGCAACTCATTTCTACAATAGTACTTATACAACTCAGACACACTTCACAGTAAAAACATAATTCAAACTTTAAACAAGTCACATTTAAGTTGGATGGTTTTCAATTCATCCTTCATTCATTCATTCATTTAACACTTAAGTCTGGTTGTAGAAGCAACAGGTCCAGGAGAGAAATCCAGACATCCCTCTCCCTAGCGACACTTCCCAGCTCATTCTGGGGAACCTGAGGTGTTTCCAGGCCAGAGAAAATACACCACCCCTCCAGTAACGTCTGGGTCTTCCCCGGGACCTCCTACCAGTGAGACTGCTCAGAAAACCTCTAAAGAGAGGTGTCCAGGAGGCATCCTAATGAGAAGCCTCAACTGACTCTGTGGGAGTTCTGCTTTCTGCCTGCCACTCACTCTCTCCCACAGCTGCAGCAGAGAGCAGTGCTCTGCAGGACTACTGAAGCTGCTGCCAGACTCTCCTCCAGCGCTAGGACATTACCCTTCGAATGGTAAAAGGTAATGGTCAGCTTTTTGCTGTCTCCAGACAATAATCTTCTAACAAGCATTGTTGCTTTGACCTCCAGCAACTTCTAAGTCCTGTCTCCAACCAGCCTTCCAAGGCTTCAACTCTCCAAGGCTCGGCTCTCTCTCTCTCATGGTGTCCCTACTACCAATCAACAGCCTCCTGCCTGCTCTTGTGCTCTCTGCTTCTACTGTAAACAACTCCTTGTTCAAACGGTACTCACCTCTCCTCAAGTGGCTTCTCCCAGAACCCAGGACCTCACAGTGTGCTTCTCCAACTCCTACAACAAAGGATGAATCACTGAAGCTTCATGAAGCACTGAGGCTTTCCATTAACTAGCTTGAAATGAAGCGCCATGGTGCTTCATTTGCTCTACTGCGCCATCAAGTGGACTATAAATGTAAAACAAGTACTGTAGATGGATTATAATATAACTGGTTTGCGAAGCTTTAAGTTCAATAAAAGAAAAAAAAAATTGTGAGGACCTCAAACCATCTAAATTTGATCTGCAAATGATCATCTGTCTTTCTGATGATGGATTTTCTGTTTGCCCCTTATACAGGTAGTCCTCGGGTTACGACGATCTCGAGTTATGACGTTTTGTGGTTACGACACACCTCCAATTGACTTTGAATAGCCTTATTTCGAATTACACAGCGCAGGAATCCATGCGTTTCTTTTGTGTGTGTGTGTGTACCTTTCCCTTTAAGACCCTGTGGATTCCTCCCACTCTCTGGCATCCATTTTGTTGAGGGAAACAACAACGTGCCCGCTGGAAGAGCTCAGTGACGTGAGGGAAGTTGCTGCGTGAGCTGCCTGCAGCCTGTAAAAATAGCAGCTTTTGTTTGTTCTAATAAACTCCATTGGTTGGACTTACCTGTAAACACTCCTGACCGAGGTGGATTGGATTTTAAAGTTAAAAGAGAAAGAGAACCAGCTGGCGGAGGGATACAGGTACTGTTTTTTTACTGTTTTATTTCATTGTGAAATGTACTGTGCAGTATTTTATGTGTTTTTTTATAATTATGTAGGGTACTGTGCTAGCTTACTGCTTGGAAATACAGTACTGTACATGTTTATGGTACCGAATGTACGCTGGTTTTGTCTTACATTGAAAAAACCGTGTTTACAACGCTACGTACCATGCATGTTCCGACTTACGCCAAATTTGGTTTACGCCGCCGCGTGAGAACAGATCTCCGTCGTAAGTCGAGGACTACCTGTATTTACAAAAGTAATGCCTAGTGTGAAAGGGTGTGTGAGTTGCATCGTGCCATCTGTATACTCAAAAACAATCCTGAATGTTGCTGCCTGCCACTTGCCTTCCCAGTTAGTTCAGGTAACGTTCGTGGCACATTTTGTGCTTTGAGAAAAGCGGCTTGCCAAGACACACCTTGTTGCTGACAGAACCTGCAGAACCCAACCACATTACTGCCTACTGTTTCCAAGAAGGACACCCAGAAAATCACCATATGACATTGTTATCTCGCTAACCCTAACCCAGAGCTTGTAATGGATTTTTAAGTGATGCCAAATGAAGGCAAGGCACAAACAGCTGCTTAAATCATCCGAACAAAAATAATCTCAAGTCAAAGGCAGATTTTTAACTTAACTTCAGTCTATTGCCCCTCTGTGGACATGCATTAATGCACAGTCCTTATTTAACCATTGCAAAATGGGTATGTGACATTTTTCTGGATACAGTCAATTTCTTTTCCAATATTTCCATCTCCCCCACAGAGAGAGAAAAAAAAAAAAAACAATATAAAAAAAATCTTAATTGCTTTCAACTGCATGGAATTCTGGACATTTCCCTCCTTTATTTTCCACCAGTTTCATTTGTCCTTTTTTTTTTCTGTCCATCTGTCTAACACATTCTTATTTTCCATTCCTGCTGGGGCCGTCTGTCTTTGTCATTTACTCCTCCACAGAGCTGCCTGACTCTGTGATATATGAGCCTCAAGACGCTTTGCACCTTTGACTTTTTCTGCGAGCACCAAAGGCCACACTCCGACTCTGCCAATGTACACTTTCAACCAATTATGTAGTGTAGTGCACTGTGCACAGAGAAGTTGCATCTCACTTCTCTACATTTAACAATTTCTTAAAGATAAAACAAACCTTTTTTTTATTTTGTGTGTGGAGATACATTTACTTTGGAAATGTGACAAATATAGTGAGGTTGTATGTTTTAACTTTTGTATTTGATGTTTTACCTCCAATTTGAGTATGTATTTATTCTCACTTTGTACAATACTGCCACCTACCGTCCATTCTATTATATACATTTTGGCAATCATGCAGACGTTGCATGCATAGACATCATATTCTGTATAAGATGTCTTTGGTTGCATGTGCAGTGAATGCAGATGAGCCTTGTATCTGGGTTGCCAGATAAATTTAAACTAGCTTATTTCCCCCCACATTTTCCGTGTACATGTTCAGCAAATACAACACACTTCTTAGAATATCTTTACTCAGCACATATGACAGTTAAAGTCAAAATACTATCATTTTAAAGTGACATTACAATAGCTCATAATTTCTTATCTGGCAACCTGACTGACATGGATATCACAGCGTTTTAAATAAAAATAGAAAAACCACTAACGTTTCCAGAGGTTGGCCACGTGGAAATGGGTTCTCACTTTAACTTGGTCATTTTAAAAGTAGCTCACTGAAAAAGTGCGGGCAGTCCTGGTATAAACTATAACAAATGATACACATTCCATCCATCCATCCATCCATCCATCCATCCATCCATCCATCCATCCATCCATCCATCCATCCATCCATCCATCCATCATCTTCACCCGCTTCTTCCTTTTTGGGTAGTGGGGGTCACTGGCGCCCATATACAGTAGTCACTGTGCGAGAGAGGCAGAGGACACTCTGGACATGTCTCCAGTTCATCACAGAGACACATAGAGACAAACGAGACAAACAACCATACACTCTCACTCACCTACGGATAATCTAGTTACCAATCGATTTAACATGCATGTTTTTTGGTCTATGGGAGGAAACTTGAGTCCCCCGAGAAAACCCATGCATGCACAGAGAGAACATGCAAACACGATCCATATTGTTAAGAATAAATATAATAAACATTCAAGACAGTAACAATGTATTCAAAGTCATTTAATCCTTTCTAAATACATGTATTTTACCTTTAGTGTTCAGTGGTTTGGTTACACATTTAAATCATCACAGTTGTGATGAAAATGCTATAAGTTTTCTCTGAAGTGTAAATAAAAACACACAAAAAACAACAACAGTGTTTCATAAAGTCAAAACAATATCACAGAACGTTTCCAAGAAATACAACAAAACAGAAAATACAACAATTAAGAAATCAAAGTAAAAAAAAAAAAAAAAAGACTCTTCCAAAACCAATGCAATTAAACCAAAACTATAGAAAACACTTAATTTCAGAAAATTTACTTTTTTTTTTTTGGTATGTTTTGTTTACTATCAGAACATTGTTTTGTAGCTGATATTATACATTTTTGTTAAACATTCTACACTCTAAATATCCCAGTCAGTTATTGGTATTTTGAGTTAACTAATCATGCAACAATAATCAAACTGAGTTTTTTCTTTCAAGTGAATAAACTTGCCTATTTACTGTCGATTCCACCACCATTCTCACAAAAAAAAAAAAAAAAAAAAAAAAAAAAGTTATTTCCCTGTTTTAATGTGCATTTGAAAGAGCAACTATAAACTTGATGCTTTATCTTTTGTATGGAAGTCACTGAAATAGTTGCATTATTATTGTGTAATACAAATCATTCATCACATACTTGGAACAGACTGTCTGCTGTGGTAAAGACAGGCAAGAGCCAAATGTCTCTGAGCTAGCAGTGACTGGTTTAATGCAGCAGAAAACCTTGATGGAGGGTTCTTGGTGCTTTAACCACTGTGTCTTTACACTTTGACATTTGGATGCTGCAGGCTGTCAATCCGGCTAACAATAAATAAATATTAGCTATGGAGCCTGAGTGGGCATACCCCTGCAAAATGTGTCAAAACCACATTTTATGTCACAAGATGGACAAAATTATGAATCATAACATCGCACATCTCTTCCTGCTTCTCTTTCTGCCTTTTGATGCTCAGCAACTTTACTTGTTCTGCAAGTTCTAACTCAGAGCTCCATTTGGAAATCAGATGTATAAAAGAAAAAAAAATGTTCTAGTGAATGCACCCCCCTCTCACAAAAAGACTAAATCTGACTTTCCACAGTTGTAATTATTGACATATTGACGTATAGTAGTCAACCCCAAATCCTAATCTAAATGCTTGCCTGAACACTATATAAAGAAATCCATGAGATAATTTACGTGTGAAAGTAATCAGCATTTTTTTTTTTTTTTTTTGTTTTGTTTTCTGTTTGGGAAATGCCAGATCAGTTTATGTTTTTTTGCTGTTGCACATTCTGAATTTTCATAATTTCTCCTCTGTGTAAAACGTACAACCATCCATTTCTCTCATTTTTACCCTCATTTATTATTTTATTTCACGAAGCACCATTTTGTCTTTCTTCTCCTTCATCTTGTGAAATGTGTTCTTCTATGTGCACGTGATCATAATGATCTGGTGACATTTTGCACAAATGGATAGAAATGACTTGGTCTAAAGAAAGTACAACATTTTATTCAAATTGCAAATTTACAAGATGCTAAATAAAACACAAGTTTAAAAATATAAACATTTTCTCCTCGTTAGACTTTTAAACTGTAACTTGCGTTCAGTATTTCTAAATTCTTACAAGTCATAAATAAAATTAAATAAATAATCCGGCTTGAAAAAAACAACAGATAAACGTCTAGCTATGTGTAAAAACTAAGCAGTTTTACTCATACTTTCCTCTGATTTGCACGTGTTATTTGCAGCAGCATTGTCTTGTGTGCACAAAGGAACTAAAACCTGAGCTGAATGTAATAAAATGTGTCCATGGAGTTTTGTTTTATGAATTCCTCTGAAAAGCCACTCCCTTACTCTGGAGAAAATGCATCAAACCTTTGCTCATTCACATAATCAACACATCATAATTCAGACATTCACAGCTTGATAACACAAACCTACTTCCAACCTGCACGAGTTGACTCGTTTATTATTTAAATTCTTATCTTGCAGCTAATAACTCAGTAACTTTATGACTCACTTCGACTTGTTTTGAATATTACTCAGGTTTTGGAGGGTCCTTGGTGTCTTTGCTCTCTTCTAGTGTCGTTTGAGTGCTGTCGTCTTCTCCACTGGCCGACTGTTCTTCGGGCTTGTGGCCACAGCACAGCTGTTTGAAGTAGGCGTTGAGCCGCTCCAGGATGTCGATGGAGTGGTTGATGACTAGCGCGAGCCAAGCCAGGCCAAAGAAGATCCAGGTTGCCATAATGAAACTGTACCAGTCTGGGTAATTATGATCTGGATTGTTGTCTGAGACACAAATTGTTTAGGAAAATTAATAAAATGCATGAAAAAAAAAAAAAAAGGGTGATTAGGGAGGTGCTATACCGGCTACAAAATCTCCAAAACCGATGGTGCTGAGGGTGATGAAGCAGTAGTAGATGGCCTGGGAGTAGGTCCAGCCCTCCTGCTGCTGGAACACAATCATGGGCACAACAAAGAAAAGGACTGCTCCACAAATGTAGCTAATGAAGTGGACAAAAAAACGCGTGCATGTCTGCAATTAGACGCAGGAAAGAAACTAACGTTAGTCACACCTGCCCGCAAAAACAGGACCTCTTACTCTGGAGAATGTGCTTACCTTTCGTTTGGTTTTCTTTTCAATGAATTCTGCGAGGTTCCTCCCCAGTGCGAGCATGTACTTCCCCACTCTGTTGAGCACCACCACGTTGAGAGGTATACCAAAGAGAGCGAAGAACACACAGAAGATCTGACCGACTGTGGTAGTGGGGCTCATGTTTCCGTAACCTGCAAAACTATGAACTGTTAGTATCTCGTAGCGTGCTGGAAGGAGAACTGAGTCGTTTTTACTTTGTTCCATCACCTGCCAGAATGGTCAATTTAGGGCTTTGTGTAAAAAGTCAGGTTTTTAAAAACAGCAGATGAACTCAGCTCAGTTTTCAAAGCTTCAACATTTCAATAAACCTGAGGTTTTGACTTTGTGGGCCATTGCAAAACATTGATTCAGTTATTTTTTTTTTATCATTCTGTTGTAAATTTGTCCGTTTCATTATCTGCTGTTGGCTAAAGCTAATGCAATATTTTCTTCTTTTGGCTTTTCCCTCCTCGTGGTCTTCCAACTAACAGTAGCACGATTTCTGCCGCCGCCCTGTTGGTCACCAGCACCGGTGGCGGTTGCTGTTAACCCGGGCCTTGACCGATCCGGTATGGTGTCGCTTTGATGAACACACATTACAGTTTTGTCAAAAAAGTGTTTTACGTTGGATGTACTTCCTGACACAACCCTCACCATTTACCCGGGCTTGGGACCAGCACAAGAGACACACTGGCTTGTGCTCCTCAGTGGCTGGTTTGCTCAAACTAATTGATGGAGATGTGAAAGGTCACAGATGTTTTATACTTATTACTATCAAATGTCCATGAACCATATGTGTGTGTTATGTCTGGACATAGTGCTGCAGAAACACGGCAGGTCTAAGCCGGTAGGCAGCGCCTCTAATAATATAAAAATACACTTTTATGCTCTTTGAGTAGACTTGGAGATGAAGCACCATGTAAACATCTTGCCTGCATGTATTTCAACTCTGTTCCATCTTGCAAGATTAAACCTGGGGTTAGGAAAGGTCACTCCTTCCTGTGCGGCTTATTTATTTAATCAGCAAAAAGGGATAATATTAAATGATCCTATCACTAATGCAATGAGATAGAAAATAAAATGCTCAAGTGAAGTTTCTTTTTTGAAAGCCGCAGCAGTTCAATGTCAAAACTTAACACATTTTATTCAACCTTATAATTCACATGTCACAGTTAAACAGTATAGTTGTGTTTTTTTAATAGCTACCTATTCTTGGCTAGGACAGTTATGTAAAAACATTAAATATCTACATTTTTACTTCCTAGGTAATAAAACAATGAACACTGGATATTTTTTTTTTATCTAAAACTGTTAAAGCAAAACAATTTTTGTTTAGTCTTTGCCCCTTTGAAGGAATACTTGTTCTCATTGTCTTCATAAAGCTATTCAGTATAAACTTAGAAACAGATCATATTGTGTCAAACTCTGGCATCCATTAAATAGATTGTACATCACTTCCTGGAAATTTCATTTATCATATTTAATTTGGGGATTAAATCATTTCAAATTAAAATTAACGTTCTTTGCACACCAACATTTCAAACAAAGGTCTTGCATAAACTGCTGTTTGTTGAAGATTACTCTCAGCTCGCTAGCAAATCTGTCCACTTGTTTACGAGATGCTTTGGCCCGTCTTTCATGGCGGTGGGTGATAATCCAATTAAACGAGTAAAAAAAAAACGATACTTTATGATATTATTAGCTCATCACATTTGATCAATATCAATTTTTTTAAAGGAAGTCCATTATGTCTAACCTATAGTTGTGACCACAGTTGCAGCAAACACAGCTGAGCTGGTGAATTTCCAGAAGCCGTCAGTGGTTTGGTTGCCTTTCAGACTTAAACCTGCCTTTGAAGCTTCTTGAACAACCTGAAAAAAAAAAAAAAAAAAAAAAAAAAAAAAAAAAGAGTGAATATGCAGTTTTTCATAGATATTTTTTCTTTTTTTAACATTATTTCTCATGGACTTGGGCCAGAAAGTGACTCATATGTGACTCCTCTACACAGTAATCCACATTTTTAGGGTTATTGGAACACCTTGAAGCTATTTTTGTCAATAAATAACAGCTGTTGCATTCCATGGAGAAACCTCACAGCTTTAGTTCAACATCAGTACAACAAATTAGAACCAAGATATTGTGTTTATGAGCGTTTATTTCTAGCGATGAACACTTTGTAATTCTCACACAGGTGCTTTTTTTTTTTTTTTTTTTTTACATAGAACAAGGCAGGGAATGAATTTAAATCTTAGACCTTCGTGCTGCTTCAACAAAAGCTGCCTGCTTGTATTTGTTTTAACACAATGCAAATCGATCTCAGATTACCGGACATAACTTTTGATTGTCTTTTCTGATTTTTATTTAAAAATCTGACAAGGGGCAGAAACAAACTGTGTTCTTCCTGGGTTTTAAGACGAATGTGACGAGCTTCCAAAGGTTAAATGCAGAAAGTTGCTGCTTTAAAAACCCTTGCAGGCCTGACACATGCAGACAAGCAAAGCTGAAAGTTTAGACAAACTATTTGCATGCAAAGAGCTGCATGTTTGTCACTTAAAAATGAGTCAAAGTTCAAACGTAATTTATTTAATAAATACTGTACTTTTTCAATATACAGGTACAGTATATATAAAAAAATGGCACTGTTGCTTAGATTTGCAAATGCTGTGAGATATTTAAGAATCATATAAGCTGCTGAACTGTTGTTTCATGGCTTTCTGTACTTTCAGTCATCTATTGAACCAAATACATAACTTGTCTAAAAATCTACAAGACGTAAATGCAAATGCAAAATGAATTTCATTCAGTTCTTTCAACTCTCTAATCTAGTCAAGAAGAAAACATGAGGAAATGTTATTATGAATTGTATTAAAATGTAAAATGTAATAAAGATGATGCAATTGTCATCTCACAGTTTTACTTTTCATGTTCAGTTCAGTACTGCCTGCCCCTTTTTGTATCTGGACTCTACATTCTGACCACGGTACCGACTCTGTCTTTCTCCTCTCTGACTACGCTTCATGGATCACGTATTGGCTCTGGTTTCTGCTCTCAGTTTACCTCTGTATGACCCCTGCTTCACCTAAGGGACCCCGCTCTTGGATCATCCCCTCATAGACTATGTACAGCACCTGTCTGCTCTACTGTTGCTGCACACTCTCCACGAGTGACGTCATCCTCACCAACTCGACAACAGTATGTTTCAGTCAGACTGAGAAGGTTAGTGACAACCACAGAGACTCACAAAACCTCCCCAACCAAGACATGTTCACTAACATGTCTGTCTTAACAGATCGGACTCCACCTTGGACTTGGACCTCTACCAGCAGCTGTTTTCTAATTTAAACCACTCCTGGTGTTGTTACTGTGTGCTGATCCAGTTCTTGTCAATAATGACATCATTTGATTTGAAGTAAACATGTTTTCTACAATATGCATCGTATTGGTTTTTGAATGCTGGTTGTATTTGTCAGGATGTAAAGCTCTGTTAGGATGTAAATTGAGTGAAGCTAATCAGTATTTTATAGCTTTCTTAGGCAAAGAGAACTGACATGCCCTGCTTATTAGTCATTTCAGTCATAAATACCGTACAGCTTTTTAACTGAGTTCTGCAACTGACACCACTAAAAGCTGGTCCATTTCCCCCTCTATTGAATTTGTATCTACAAACTGGATTCCAAAAAAGTTGGGACACTAAACAGATTGTGAATAAAAACTGAATTCAATGATGTGGAGGTGCCAACATCTAATATTTTATTCAGAATAGAACACAAATCATAGATCAAAAGTTTAAACTGAGAGAATGTATCATTTTAAGGGAGAAATATGTTGTTTCAAAATTTCATACAGGGAATACATGTTTAAAAACAAAACAAAGAAAAAAAACAATAAATTTACTGTTAGCAATGTGAAAATTAATAATTAACTATTACTTTTTTGTTTATTTATTTTAATTGGTGTCATATTGAAGTTTAAACTATGTTTGGTATGCTTCTCATCAAAGTTTTTACAAAATTAAAACTCCTAAGAAGTTTTCTTTTTACAAGGGATTGTACAACATGCATCTTCAGTAAAGAAAGCAAACTAACAAAAGGCTACGTTTTAGCTTACATTTGAATTAATTTAGATTTTCAGAGCTAAACATATTAAACCAATTAAGCATGTTTACTAAAAAATATCAGTACATTGTGCTACATTGTTGTTTTGTTGTTTAACTAGTTCCAAAAGTTAAAAAATTATCCTGCAAAATAATTGTCATTCAGACAGTATTCAGCTCCTCAGATGGATCAGATCACTATAAAGCCCCGCCCTCCTCCTCAAGTCAGGAAGTATCGATTTCCTTTAATTGGACGACAAATGGAGAGATAAATGGGATGATACGTCTTCTCTGAGATCTTTTCTAAAAACTTGTGCACAGCTGTATCATGTTAAATTTAGGCCACAATCGTACCATTACTATCTTTAGTGAACTCGTGGAAGTTGTCTGTCATTGTCTGTTTTCACATTGAAAAGGTTGATGTCGCCCTATAGTTGAAACTTGTAATATTGGTATTTATACTAATATCGCTCTAGTATGTTTTTGTTAGGTGACATTTCATCAACAATAAGGTTCTGTTTATGTTTGAAGAACTAACGGTAAACAGAACCTTGTTGGATTTATTTATAAAGGTCAAGTACTGCTTGAAATATTTTCTTTATGAAAGTGTGAATATGCAAGTAAGCACTGATAAGGTCAGCATTTGAATAGCTTAGGTTTACTGTGACATTTGATTAATTTTTGAAGTTTTTACTTAACAAAGAAAAAGACACAAGAAACTAAAATATTTTCTAATATTTAGAGAAAAAAAATTATTACCTGTGATTGTATTTAGAGATAATAACACAAACTGTTTATCTTGCCCCCACTGGGACAACAAGCCAAGGTGAATCGTCTGCACTCTGCAACATGTTGCACCCAAAAACCAGACAGACTCACTAATTTCTATTTTGTCAAACAGTTTATTGCGTTTTTGTAATCTAGCATCTGTTTTGTCATGTTGGTAAATAACAACAAAATCAAAGGACAACAGCAGCTTTGTGCGTGACTTTTCATTCATAGACTTAATTTTCATGCTTTAACTCAAATGTCGTTAAAGTAAAATAAGTTTCAACACAACATTGAGTCAACATTCAACACAACTCACATTTAGCGACGTCACATCCCACCTAGCATGGTACCAAACCCCACGAGGAGGGCATGCCCCCTCCTTACCAGATGCCCAAAGCACCTCAAGTGGCTTCTCAATGTGAACGGCTCAACCTCGAGTCGCTCCAGGATAACTGAACTTCTCACCTTATGTCAAAGGGAAAGCTCAGCTACCCTGCTAATAAAACTCATTTTGACCACTTGGATCTGAGATCTTGTTCTTTCGGTCACTACAGAGTTTGTAACCACAAGTGACAGAAGAATATAGATCGACCGGTCAGCTTTGATCAGCTCCCTCTTCATCACAGTGGACCGGCACAAAGCCACACCCATTCTTCTGTCAATCACATTCTCCATTCTTCCTTCAGCAAGAAGCTCAGTGTCCCTCTCTTGGGCATGGGTTTTCTAAAGCCCCACCCTGAAACCAGACCTGGGAGAGGAGCTCTTTGGCAAGTTTTTATTGTGGTCATATAAGTTAACTCCAAAATGAGTCAGTTATATGTAAGTAGACCTTAATGCTCCATAGTTCTAGCTCATTTCAGAAAGGCTTTGCTTTTAATTTTGAAAGGCAACTACCATATTTTCTACTTACACGTCGCACTGCCCTATAAGACGCATCAGTCCAAATATGTCTAATAAAGTGGAAAATCCATAAATATGTCACTTCACCATATACGTCGCATCTTTTATGCGTCACCACTGACACGTTGCATTTGTTACGAGTCACCACTGACCACCCGGAAATGTGGGCCAGTGTTGTGCCAAAAATTGATTGGCTGCCAAATGGCGGCCGCAGGAGCATGTACGGGAGGACTTTAACAAGAATTTAACCAGATTAACACTTAAAAACAATTATTTG
>JARVLU010000624.1:15484072-15518048 GCA_031762415.1 Simpsonichthys santanae
TGTGTCAGCCTCATGGACAGAAACTGGAAGTTGGTTCCACAAGAGAGGAGCCTGATAACTGGAAGATCTTCCTCCTAGTCTGCTTTTGGAAACTCTAGGAACTGCAAGTAAGCCTGCAGTCTGAGAGTGAAGCGCTCTGAATTTAGAGGTACTGGACCTGGCAAGTGAAAAGTCCAAACTTTGTTGTATTTTCACTTGTGTAATGTTATTATTGACACTTTTAAAATTAATTTGATTTAACAGTTAATTTATTTACTCTTTATTTATACGGGTAGTCTCACTGAGTATGAGAACTCATTTGCAAGAGAGACCTGCTCTTTGGGAGCAGATGGTGGGGATTTAGGGCCTTGCTCAAGGACCCAGAGTGGGACAAATGAGGGTAGAGGCAGGTGTGGGTGTTTCACCTTTACCACCCACATTTTTGATGTTGTCAATCCGGGGGGTTGAACCTGCGATTTTCCGATCACAGGGCCATCTTCTCTAACCTCTGCACCACCACTCCCCAAGATAATGGGTAATTCTCTATAACATATTTATAAATAATTAAAATAATTATATATAATAATAATTATAAATAAATAAATAATAAAATAAATCCATGTTTTTGTCATATTATGCACCATTAGTAAAAGCAGACAAAAAAAAAAAAACACCTAAAATTGTTTAAATTTAACTCATATTAACAAGAAATCCCTTACGCCTGTGAAAACTTAAGTTAAAGATGCAGAAAACACACAAAAAACATAATCATAACTGTAACAAATGCTCTTATCAAAGTTTTGAAGCGTTTCAATAATTATTTAGTTAGGATGGTTTATTGCATTTAAATAATGGCTACTTTTGCAAATAAAGCAAATCTATCTGGAAATATGAATATGTTTCCAACAATTCAGTCTGAGGTAACTCTGCTGTACATTGGAGTGGTTCATATCTGTGCAACAATAACTAAAAACATAAATTCTGATAGACAGGAGTTAAGTCAAGTATAATTTTTTCCTTGTAAAATCTGCTGCAAAGAAATAGGTTCTAAAAACAAGATATAAAAGAGTTTTGCTTCTGGAATCCTGTTCAATTTTGACCAATATTTGTTGTGAATGAATCAAGAATTTGTGCCACTTGGTGAAAAATATGCACGATGCGTCTCTGGTAAATTAATTATCAATGCGTCTATTCTGCTGCAGGGTAAAATAAAAATGTCTCACCAAAATCCTGGAGTGCCAGGTGAAGATGGCAGCAAGGATCTGTTTGATGAAGCTGTGTTACATCTGGCTGCAGCTCCCAACTCAGATTCCTGATCACAAGTATTGAGAAATGATTCATTTGTCCCTAAATTAAACACCAATAATAGTTATAATAATAAAACAAGATGAAATGTGCATAAATGATAATTAGTGTATTTTAGCTCAGTACTTTGACAATGTTGAAGCAAGTACATATCTGCAGTAAATACTTGAACAAAGCTGTTGGACATAAACTGGCAAGATAAAAAAAAAATCTGCTTCCTGCTTCGTGAACCAAAAGCTGCACATCTGTCAGACTTCCTTTTTTAACCAGCGGCCTTTCAGTGATACGTTTCCAAACAGATGCAAGTGAAATTTTCTGCTTCATTCATAGGATCAAAAACCAAAGAGCGGAGGGCCAGCAGCGTCTGTTCTTCAGATGTCTTAACATCTTGTGTCTGTTTTCCAAAAAGTGCACAAACAGCCGTCAAGGCCCAAACACAGAGGCTTCTCTGTGAGTCAGTGTTACACATGCAATTTCAGCCAACCATCCTCTCCTGAAGCTTTTGTATATTAGACTAAAATAGACAATGAGTCATGTTATTAGACACTGTTACTATTGAAGTCTTCGTTTTAATGGCGTCACGTGAAATAGAGGGGAAAAAAATGCATCTGTGTTTTTGACTCCTACGTTTCCTCCCACCAAATCCCAATGGGCTTGATACCAAGCAGAGGTTGAATTTGACACACTTGTATAATAAAACCTTCTAGAGTCAAAGACACACATATCAACACATTTTAAGATGTCCACAAAGACAAATATGCTAAAAAAAAAATCAGACAAATATAGTGGACAAGCCTAATATCGGGACATCTCTGTGCTGTCGTTACGTCACAATTTCAGATTTATGTGGCGCTGTCACACGTGTAAAAGTGAGGTCAGTCACCTGCAAATTAGAAGCCTCCTGGCTCCACCACTTCTGGAAATCTTTCTGAATCTTGACCTTCACCCTCTCCAACAACAGCTGCAGGTGCTCAACCTCCGTCTTCAGTGCTTTTAGGCCCCCTATGGTGTTCTTATAACTGACAGGAGATATCGGCAGCACAAAATTTATTCTTTGTCTACGTTACACAGCACCTGCTGCGTTCAGTCACTCCAACAGGGACTCAGGACAATCTTATCCAGATAAAACGTTCGGTACATAAATTCAGAAACTCACGCTGTTTTTTCATCTTTAATCTGTTTGCGCAGGTTTTCTTCCAAAGGGTCAAACTCCTCCTGTGTGTGAGTCCCCATCAAATCTATTTGGTCAGGATAGACACAAATGCAACCAACATTTTTGTTTTAAACTCATCAACTCGTAACATATATGTATTATATTTCAAGACAGCACTAAACTTCTGGCCCCAGATAAAAAAACAGACTCTTGGATGCTGAGATTCAACATAGAACTAAATGTTTTCAGTGTCTGGATTGGAAAGAGATGTTTTTGTGTTTGATGATCAGATCAAAACAGTCAGAAGCGATTAACTGAAGGAGTCGTGGAGTTGTGCTGCCTGGTCTTGGGTCTTTGTCAGTCTGAAGAAACTTTGAAGTGGCCACTGATGCACATGCAGAACAAAAGCACCCGCAATATTCAATGTTTACAACCCTTTCAGATGAGAGCTTAGCATCAAAAAGATGCTAAAAACGTTTCCACTTGTTAGTTTTGTTCAAACTTTTAGTTTAAATTTCAGCTACATTGGGTTCTTTTCAACTTTCTTCAGTGATTCATGTCCTTTCACTGCAAATATGGTTAACCATACTGAATATTGTTTAAAGCTTTAATACGCACACGGTTAAAATGATGGAATAAAAACATGGATTTTATATTTATAATCTTACCGTGAACTGCCTTCTGTTTCCTCCGCATCTCTAACTGCTTCTTCAATTCATCTAGGGACATTTCAAAACATTTTTTAAAAATAAAATCAAATACAATGTACACTGCATTTTTGTTGCAGTCAAAATAAGACAAGAAAAGCAATCCAACAGTTTACCAGTGTAATTTGAAAATCCTCATAAAGTTTGGGAAAAAAAAATGTACAAAAGGATTTTTAAACAGTAGCATTTATTATGATGATTTTAAATTATTTATCTGTCTTAAAAACACACTCATGTTCCTCCTGGACTGAAAGACTACATGCACATATGTTACATCAGTTGTCAGTAGGTGAAGTATAGTAGCTTTAGGCTGGAGAAAAGTCAAAGGTACAATATTAAACTAATGAGTTTAGATCATACATGATTGTATATACCATATTATTAATATACCATATTATTTTACATTATTAGTGTTTAGTGTATATCTTAGATCCTTGTACACTTTTTTTTTGTACTTTATATTCTTTTTTTTAGCTATTTATGGGTATAACTGGGACCTTGGGTAAACAATTTCGTTCCACCTCGTACCACATGTGATGCGAATGACAATAAAGAACCTTGAATAATTTAGACTTTCCCTTCTGGTGTGCAAAATTCATACAGTAGGGTAAAAATCTAAAGAAAGGAGTGGAGATGTTGCTGCCTCGTGTGTCCTGCAGGAAAGAAAAGATCCAGACTCTACTGAGTCTGTTGCGAAATTTAAAAACTGTTTTGCTGATGCAACTTCTTAAATACCAACTTCATTCCAATCTAAAATGTTGGAACTTAAAATTTAGAGGTTGCTGGCCCAAGCTGGGAAAAATCAGTTTAAAATGTGCTTTTGCAAAATAAACAAAAACCAAAGACCCAATAGTTTCTAACCTCTGAGTTGTCTTTTATTTAACCGGCACTCTTTAATAAAATAAATTTTTGTTTAAATTGTTTGCCCATGAAACCAGCTTATCATTCCAAACTCATCAAAAGCACATTTTACCGCTTTGGAGATTGTACTAGACACCGGAGACATGAAAGGATGAGGTGAAATATTATACATGACATAGAAAAATATATCATGCCCATGATGAGAGTGTTTTTTTCCAATGCCTATGAAGTTTGAATCAGTTTGGGAACATCCCATGAAGCCATATGTTTGGGTAGCTGAGAATATAAATGAACTTAGACGCCCTGCGGCTTCATTTTGTGGTCCAGTAGGCAGCCTGATTCATCTCTAACAGACACACAACTCTCTTAAACATGCCCACAACTAACTGATGTAGGGTCTCCTTCTTTAAAGCAGAATGAAGGGATTAAGAAATGTCTCTGGATCGATGACAGCATGAAGGCTACAGAGCACGCATGAAGGCATGATGAGGACAAAGTGTTACTGCCAGCACATCAGTCATGGCATGAAGCAGACATGAAGCTCTATGGTCAAGCTACAAAACAAAAGAGCACAGTGGGGACATTTCATTTCTGATTATATAATATTGCAGCGACCACAAATCTTATATGTGACAGATCTTTTGTGCTTGATTTGTGGGGCAATAAAAAGTTGTTTCAAAAGTTATAGGACACTATTACACTAAGTACCACAAATTCAACATTAAACATAACCAACATCTGAGCAATAACTGCATTAACAACCAACGTTTGATGTAGTAAAGCTACAGACAAGGACTCAATGACCAACACATGCATTAGCCAGATAGTCTCATTGTACTGGGAATCTTTAAAATTGTATTAGAATTAGACTGAACCTTTTGGAATGAGCAGAAAACAATAGTTTCTTTGCTTTTCTTTCTTAAAAAAAAAATAAAATAAAAAAAAAAATAAAAAAAAATAAAAAAAACTTATTGCAAATGCACAGTAGGTCTTGAAAAGTTAAAATTCATAAGAATAGCTAGGAGCAAACAAGATGGCTCTATACAGGAAAACGTTTCCAGTTCATGTCATTAAGTAACACACATGTCAAGTTTCTTATAACTGCTAATCAGAAAAAAAAAAAAAAAAAAAAAAAAAAAAAAAAAAGAGTATGCTCCAAATTTAAAATAAATTAGTTATCCTAATTATCAGGGTATTCAGAACCTTCAATAGTTTGTTGCTGTTGGAAACGTAGATGCAATGAAAGTCTCAGGTCTTGCTCCCAAATTTGCTCATTATCTTTAAAAGTTTCCCTCTTTTCTTAGGCAGGAACAATCAAGCCACACCAAGCTGCATGAAAAGCATCAGAGCACAAAGCTTTCTCCAGAGATAGTCTCTCCCAGATTTTTCCTTGTACACATGGTCATTTTTTGCTGTTTGCTCCAGAAATGTTTAAAAAGCTTGAACTCAGCTTTGCTTTATCCTTTTTTTCCTCAATTGCACTTAGACACCACTTTCTAGAAGCCTCTTAATGATTTCAAACTTCCTCAGCTTTAGACATGCTAATATTTGTGTGAGATAGAGATAACGCTGTGAATACTTAGACATATTTTTTTTAAAGACTGAAATGACGACTCGCAGTGTATAACAGTTTGAATAATCAACACTAGAACAGGCCAGCCTTTTGAGCTGTCAAATTTGACATTCCTGACTGCGACTGGTATGGAAATCTAATAAATCTGCATACATGTCTTGTAATAATAGGGTGGGCTCTGATTGTGGCAACACTTGATTACATTTCAGTGCTCCAGTTCCCCTTCCAAGACAAGATTGAGGGCTCAACATCACATCATTCTAAAAAGCATACAGACTTTTCTCACATGCAATCAAGAGACGAACAATCTTCTTTGCAGACAAGTTTCAAGGGACGAGTCTTCATAAAGGGTTCAGCGACTTTTTATAAACTGAAATTTAAATGTGTTGCATAAACTTCCAAAATCATAAACATGGGGCGACATTTATACGCAAAACAATTCGTATGCTGACCTAAACCATTAACTTTATTTAGTAAGACAAAACCCCAGCTGAAGAAACTAACAAATGTGATTTGAACTCTACAAGTATCACATATCAAAAGAGATGGAACATGAGGCTGTTGATACTAAACTGAAAAAAGTACCAAACACGTTCAGTTTTTGTTGGACAGATGTGTTTATGACACTGCTGCCTAAACAAGAACTTTCTATAAACCAATTTCATTTGCAACCTTAGAAATGCAAAAAGTCAATCAGCAGCAGCTTTTTGAGATGTAATTTATGACATCAAAAGATCTGTGATGCAGACATTCTTCTATGCAATATTTACCCCCCAATATTCTTGTTTGTATTTGATGGACACATACAAGTCCAACAGAACTGAGCCTAAAGGTCATTTCAGTAAAGATGAGCAAAGTGCGATAACTAAACAGATTCCAGATGTTTTCAAACTATGCTGCATAAATCCTGTAACATCTGGTAGAGTCATTAGGAGATGCTGCTTGCTTCCAGCTGGCACTCACCTTTTATACAGTAGAGAATGTGCATCACTGATCCCTCCGAACAAATTTAAACCCTTGCACTTTCTGGACTTTTGGGCTCGAAACGTGCACTCTTCCACTGGGATTGGATTCCAGGCCCATATGTCAAAGCCAAGAACAATAGTATAAACCAGGAAAATGTTTACACACTAATGTCTCCTTGGGCTACCTCTCCCGTTCCTCTCTGCTACTGACCCTCATGCTGGGTAGATCCATCACTGAAAGCTGGTGTCTATATTATGCTAACAGTTTCCATGACCTGCATTAGCCATAAGACACAGGTGGTGAATAGTGTCCAAACAGGGCCTCCATGGCAAAGAAACTTGTGGAGTTAAATAGTGAGGTTCTTTTCACAAGCCAGGAGAAGCAACCACCTTCCATTAAAAACACAGTCTCATCTGCAAAGAATGCTGCTCCATACGTCTAACAATGTAATGGTATCTGACAGCACCAAGATGCTCTGGGAAAGGTTTTAATAATGGCAATGAAAAAAATGAAATTTGCTTTGAAAAACTCCAACCAAAAAAATGTTAGAGGTTTTGCTCCATTTTATCCACCGTGTGTGGGCAACATTGACTATGTGTGCAGAGTTAATACTCTACACACTGTCAGAGCTGATTTTTTTTTTTTTGGTGATGCAGAAGATATACCGCTGTGTCAGCACCTTGTGGGATCAAATGCAAAATAAATTTAATCAATTCTAATGGTGATAAATGAATGCCGGCATATGTGAGTGAAATGACTGAATGCTACCAAACCACTGAGCGTGATCTAAGGCAGCAGTGATGCCAAGCTCTGAGAAAACATATCATTTCAACTGCATGTGAAACTAGCCACACAGTCCATGACAAATCATAAATTTGGTATGCATTACAAATTGCAAACCAGCTAGAAGTCAAATAAAACATTTTACTGCAGCAAAAGTTTTGATGATGATATTGTGATACAGCTTGATGTCACTTTTAAAAGGACATTTCTTCACATGTTTCAGTGTAAAGTTTTCAATTAAGTATTGCTAAATAATGGTTTAATCTGATCCAACTAATTTAAATAAATTAAAACAAACAAAAAGTAACAATATAATCAAGTGCTAATAATTGTGTCCAACAATGACATAAAACATAAAAATATGCTCCTTTGCTTCTAAGGTTATATGTATAAAGGCATAGTAAGAATAATCTGGTTCTGATCTGATTAAATAACATTTTACAGCCTCAGCTAAAAACACATGATATTTACATTGTGTAAATATTTAACAAAAACTAAGCAAAAAAAAAAAAAAAAAAAATCAAATTTTCTGTATGACCTAAAATGAAACTCAAAATATTTTGGGTCCATTATTTTTATTTTATTATTCTATTTTGGAGAGTGGTGGTGCAGAGGTTAGAGAAGGTGAGCCTGTGATTGGAAGGTCGACAGTTCGACCTCCCGGCCCAATAACATCAAAATGTGGGTGGGAAAAGTGAAGCACCAACATCTGCCTCCACCCTCATTTCACATTATCATACGCTTGTGTACAGAGTTCACAATTAACTAAATGACTAATACATCCAGATACTGTGGCTGCAAAACAAGCCCAAATCATCATACCTCCACCACCATGCTGACAGTTGCTTTGAGGCCTTTTGCTGATATGCAGTTTGGTTGCAAACATGCTGCAGTGCCTTATGGCCAAACATTCAATTCATTTTAATTTAGTTTATTTAGATAGTGCCAAGTCACAACAGAAGTCATCTCCAGTTTAATCTAATTTCCAATGAAAATATCAAAAAAGTCTTGTGGTTTGTTCAGATGAAACTTTGCAAACCAAAGTTGTGCAATCAATCGTTTTAAATAGAAAAGACTTTCTCCTGTGGTTGCAACCACCTAACAGTCTTTGTCCAATTGTGCTGCCATGAACTTTAATATTTAACCTAAAATGTGAGTGGCACTTTTTTTGTTGTTGTTTTTTTCTCCAAATATTATATGCACTGCCGTTGGGGTGAACTTGCTAACCTAGTCTTGAGAGGAAAGGCAGCTGTGTTGAATATTTTGTGTGACAACCATTGATAAATGAGCTCACACTTGTTGAAGTTTAGTTAATTACTATTTATTTGATACATTTGATCAGCAGCGCCTGGTTGCCACCTATCTGCTTACTTCCCATGAACGCCTTAAGAATGTACTTATTTTTTCTCACACTGCTTCAGTACTTTGTTTTAGCTTTGTTAACTAATAACACAATGTTCCTACAATATTGGTCTTATGTAAATATATTCATACAATGTTAAGACTTTGGAAATTTCAGCTCCCATATTTTACACTTAGGAATGAAAAGATACTTTCTCACATGCAGGATGTGCAGTACATGCTACAGCAGACAAACTTTGGAGCTATTTGGACTCATTAACCTTACACTCCAAGTCAATGCCAAGCCTAATTTTGTCTGAGTAAGTTAGTGACTTTCCTGGAAAACTCAGGGGTGCACTCACAGAGAAGTCATAAAAGCAGTCAGAGACAGTCTTGTAAAACGTACAGGTTGGAAAGCTACTGTAGATGATGGAAATTTGAATGCCTTCTGCTCCTGGAAAAGTTTAGGAATGTGTGGACACTCCAGGGACCCAACACCCTGTGAATGATCTGCTAATTAATGTTCTAACTAGGGATAATAGCTCGAGTAATACACAAAATTAAACAATTCCAAAGTATGCTGTAATCTCTAGAGAATGACTTCCAACAGCTGGTGGAACTTACTGATTCGGTTTTTGGTTTCCCCAAGTTGTTCTCCAAGTTTTCTGGCTTCAGCTGATCTATTAAAAGAACCCAGATGTGATAAACCACCATAAACCGCTTCAACAAAACATATTTAAACAGAATGTGGAAAATTTGCCGTTGAAAAATCTGTCACAGAACAACAGACTTTTGGGTTAAGTAACAATTCTATACACAGCGCTTTAGTTTTTGATTAGAAACATTTGAATGCTTTTGAGATAAGAAAAACAAAATCTATATATTTTTATCCATTACTGTCATAGTGGTTCCCAACCCTGGTCCTGGAGGAGAACTATCCTGTATGTTTTAATTGTTTCTCTGCTCCAACACACCTGATTTAGTGACTTAATTTCTTACTCAAGCTCTGTAGAAGCCTGATAATCACCCATTCACTCATATCAGGTGCAAGGAAACAGCTAAAACATGCAGGATAGTGTTCCTCGAGGACCAGGGTTGGGAATGTTTTATGTGCATCCTTGTGTTCTTCATTCTGTTGCTGGTTCTCATGAGTCCACTGTATTTTATCAGGACAAACAGCAAGTCTAATATCAGAAGTTCAATAAAGCAGTTCCCTTTTCACCAACCTTTCTTTGAGTATCTTTTTGTTGTCCTCAATAGTTAGATGCTCCTCATGATCCCTAATAAAGATCTCAAAGGCTTCCTGTTTCCCCATGGAAAATTGTGGGCCTGATGGAATACAAATCATGCAGATTTAATTGAAGTTACAAGCTGACAGTATCTAAGGTTGAGTCAGGTCATCTGGACGGGTTCTTCTTTGTTGAAATGTTTCACCTTTTATCCAAAAGACTTCTTCAGTCTGAAGAACCCGTCTAGAGGACCTGATTCAACCTTGTTAGATGTATCTACCTGGATTAGTGAGCATGCATCATGACAAGCTGATCTTTTTGCAATCCCTTCATCTGGCATTAAACAATAAAAGTAGCTTTTAAAACTCATTACAAAGGATTGTCTTTCAACCTGAATATGCTTAAATAAAAGTTTGTCTGGTAAAACCCATTTTGAAAATTACTTTCTTTACAATAGCTTCGTCGTGGCATTTCTGCTGTAACAAACTAAAAACTATGGGACATGTTCTACTGAGCACATCCTCAACACAAATGTGGCAGCCAGATGTGAGCTGATACCTCTGACCTCCCACCTTTCATGAGGTATGAAGCAGAAGAGCTATTAGGCTGTTGTTTAGTGATTAAGAATGATATAAACACAAACATAAACAGCAATTTTGAACATGTCAGCATTTCGTAGTGGAAGCCCTCCAGCACAACCTTAAACCCAACATGCTTACTGTTTTATGTGCTTGTAAAATTACCTAATAGCCTCCTTTGTTGAAGTTCTATACATCTGCTTTACAAATATTAATTTAATAGAGGGAAAACCTTATTTGATCACTTTGAGGGTGGTTTTAGTGGTCCAAATAACCCAAAAACATGTGTGGTAATTTTTAAGAAATGTTTTCAACATGAGAAAAAAAAAAAAGGATTTCACTTGCATGACTACACTAAATCCTAACACAAATCAGCAACAAGCAAATACACCATTTGGCCATGGGAAATCCCAAAATGTGACACCAATTTACAATTAAATACATGCACAGAATGACAACTAGTATGATTGCCATACAGTAAGCCATTTTGTTTCTTCATATTTGGAAAGGCCTAAGAGACATTAGCAGGAAAATCTCAGGTTTTATTGAATGAGCAAACCTCAACAAATCTGTGAAAGGGTTTTGGGAGACTCATTTGACTTACAGAATGTGAAAAGTAACCTTTTTGGAATATCTCAGAGTGACATGATATCATATTGTACAAAGTAATATAACTTGACGAGTAATAGGCCAAAATGGACCTCAGGCCAAGTTTTTTTTTTATTTATTTATTTATTTTTTTCCTTTTTTTTCTTTTTGGACTTTAGACCCAACTTAGACCTCAAATATACCCAGTATAATTTCAAGAAATTTTTGAATTTATTTATTTATTAACCTTTATTTAACCAGGCAAATCCCATTGAGATCACAGATCCCTTTTGCAAGGGAGGCCTGGGCCTGAAGGCAGACTAACCTGTATGCTTTTTTTGCATGAAAAACATTTATTTGAATGAGTCTGAGGATCCTTGAATCAATTTTAAAAATATTTATATTTTAGGTTTTTACTTCAAACCCTTCAGACCATCTTCGGTGTTTCTCTTTTGTTTGTGAAACGTTATTAGTGCTGGCATAATTGCACAAATACATTTTTTTCTTATACTCCTTACATTTTCTTTCAGTCTCACATGTTTAATACAAATCATTTGTAAAGCAGTCTAAATTAAAATCAAGTGTTTTACTGTATAAAAAGGAATCAAAAAGAACACACACAAAAAAAAAAATACTAGAAGTGATATAAAGTTAGGCGATCCGAGTCAGTTTTAGGCTTTTTTTTTTTTTTACATTTACAAGATGCTTTGTCACTCACTCTGTACTGCTATGAGAAAGTCAACCTGAAATCCAAGGATTTCTTCAGTAGAGATCATCAGAACATCTACGGCACTCCATGTTGTTGAAGGAGTTGTGCAAATTGCATAGCATTCAATCAGCATAAAGGTTTCATTTTTCCTTTTTAATTGGAAACTTCATTGGTGTTTACATTATGTTAACTTGATAGGTGTATTTATTCATCTCGGGACATCAGTTCCCCTCAGGGTAACGCTATAAGCTCTTGGCTACAGTTTAAGAAGCATCAGATTTAAACTACATTCATGCACAGATCAGCATTCAGTGACCCGCTGAGCAAGAAGCACAGATACATGATGTGCATTTGTTTTGAATTACAACTGAGTAATGAACAATGATGTAATGCACCCTCAGTTTGGTTATTTAGGTCAAAAAGGATAAGTACTTCCAGATGTGGAACATATGATATAAGCTGTGGTACTGTAAAAGAAAAACAAAAAGCTTGTTGTGTTTTTTCATAATAATTTTGCACATTCTGAGTATGTTAGTGAATTAAATTTTTAACTACAAGTAGCTACAATAAATGTCACTACTATTTTGATCAACAAATTAAACCCCTTGAGCCATTTACAGTTTCAGTCATTAAACTGCATGGTTTATAAATGTTGCTCTTGATGTGCTCCAGATTCTGCACAAAGTCAAAAACGCCCCAAGCATTTGACGCATATCATCTAATGCTTCTGTAAATGCTTCTAAAAGTTGTTGTCCATCTAAATGCTGATCCTATCTGGACAACGTCAAGTTTTTCCAGCTGGTTAACGGCTGATCAAGCTGAAATTGTGTCTTGCTCACAGTATCGGTTACAAACTGAGCAGAAACAGGAAAAAAATAAAAATAGTACAACGTGTGAGAAAATGAGACGGACATTCCAGGGCGAACACGTAACTATGAGCAAGCAATTACAGGACCTGGGAATTCTAGAAGTGGAAGTATTTTCCCCCAAAGAATAGATGCTACCAACATTCTTGGAGATGTTACCTAATTTAATTAATGTTCAAGTATGATCTAATCACATAACACCATTTGTAATAATTGACATTCGTCTTAGATTTTGCTCAACGACTTTTCGTAACAACTGTCTCTAAATTCCTGCACAGCAATAGATTATTATTGTCGATTTTAAATACTTTTGGAAAGTCTTTCTTTAAAAAGTGCCCCAAGGGAAACAAATTGTTGCAGCTGCAGTGTTGAAGTATCTAAAATTTAGCATTTTCAAAAACAAAGCATCGTCATTTTACAGTGTTTTGTTGTGATTACAGTGATTGAAAGCATTCTAGACTGACCCACTCATTTTCGTTGTGGCAATTGTTGGTCACATTCTGACACTTTCAAGCCAAACCCTGACAAAAAGACAACTAAGGCAATTAGGTAAATTCATGTTTTTCATCCAACTAAAATGAATTATATTTTAAAGAACTTAAAAAAGAAAACTGATATAATTCCAGAAGAATACCTTTGAGAAAACATTTCAACTCTGTCAAAGATTTGAAATCCTAATTTAGAAAAATAGGTATAACTACAAAGTACATGTGCAGTTTAATTCTTTCCTTTTAAAATGTGAAGATTAAATCAAAATAAAGGGGCTAATTAGTGTATACTCTTCACTAGAAAAATCTTAAAATGTAAGAAAGTCTGATTTTCACAATTTAAAACAAGCAGAAGTAATGACAGAGTAACTTAACATAAGGTTGTTCAGATGCATCCGATAATCTATTGATTTCAGATTGTTTTTAATACAAATAGTGACTTTCCAAGTACTTTGTAAGCTTTTTAAAAACAGAACTATACTCTTATTCAGCTCTTGACTTGTGAAATGTACTTTTTTGGACACTACTTTTTCAGTAAGCAGAATCAGAATCAGAAAAAAGCTTTATTATCATTGTACCAAGATTCAATGAGAGTATGTCCGTACAGTCGTCCGGAAGATCCTTGAAATGCTTCAACAACTTGGTCAGAGTCCACGTCTGCCAGACTAAATTTTATGAAGATGTGCAATAAAAAAACAAAAACCTGTCTATTTGAGATTTCTGCAACTATTAGTGGTGAGTTTTTATAGATGAGCTCATCTATAAGAATCTGATAATAAATGCTGAGTAAATTGAAAACAATCACTCACTGAATTTCATGATTTCCTGTGCTCTCAACCACATTTGTCATTAAATCTGTGTTATTGTTCATCATTCGTATAGTCACTTGATTAGAAGGAGCGATTTAAAAACATTGGGAAGGTATTTATGTTTTTCATAGTTATTCAAGAACTTGTGTATTGTTCTTAAAACCAGAAAAAAAAGTCAGTAAATGATGCTTATGTAACTAACAACTGATCAGTAACTTATCAGAATAATTACATGTTGCAATAAGTTTCTATGTGCGGATTAAATCTTTAGGGAGTCTGGTCAACATTTCAACTTTTTTTGTTGTTAAATGTTCATTTATGTTAATAAAAAAAGAAAATAAAAGTATTTTCTAAGATGACCCAGATGATAATTTCAGTCAAATATGGTATTATAAACCTTTGTAAGTGACTAATGTATACTGCACATCATTTATCATTGATTCTATAAATCTCTGATTTATTGGAATCTCTCAGTCCCTTGTATACTGTAAATGACTGATTTAACCCTCACTAACTTTAAACATTTCACGATTATTCTCTTTTTCAACAGACTCTTCTTTCAGAGACCCTGTGTTGCTGGTTTTATTGGTGTACTGTACTGGCACCTTGACAAAAAATGTCAATGTGAATGAGCGAGCTGTGGTTAAGACAAAAAGCAGCACGGTTTGATGAGTTTCTGGCTCGTACCCTTCTGCCCGATGGTTTTGACCAAGCTTGTTAAAGGACTTGGGTTTATCAGCACACTTAAGGCTCCACCGAGCCAAAATTAAACAGGAAAGCCAAATAAATGCTGCCTCTGGCTTGAGGCATAAACACTCAACTGGTTTGTGTCACTAACCTTTGCATTCCTTTTGCATTTAAATCTTCAAAAAATAAATAAATAAATAAATCTGCAGCTAAACCCTGTTGTGCTTGGGTCATCATTATCTTCAAAGGTTTAGATCATAATCTATGAACCACAGCAGATGAAACGATCAAATGCAACTGAGGAAATCAATTTAAGACAACATGTGAGAGCAACCAGGATGCTGCTTCATCACATCACGTTTGGAAGTCTTTAGGCCACATTTACCTCAAACAAAGTAAATATTGAGCTTGTGCTGCTCTATTTCCTTTTCATCTTGTTCAAACTTCTGCTTCAGAGCTTGCACTGTTCGCAAAAAATGGATCATTGTATTAAAAAAAACGTGAAAATGAAGCAGCAATCAGATGATTTTACAGCATCGTATCTGTGTCTGGGATTGCAAACCAGAGATAATGCCTCTTTATTGTGGCTTAGAAATGAGAAACATGAGTATCCACCTTCACAGATGATCATTCTGTAGTTAGATACAGTATTTTCCACCGGACACGTCTCATCGCCCTATAAATTGCATAAGTCAAAATATGTCTAATAAAGCAGAAAAATCCATAAATATGTCGCTTTGCCGTATATGTCGCATCAATTATGCGTCACCGCTAACACGTCACGTTTGTTACGCGTCACCGCTGACAACCCGTAAATGTGGGCCGGTGTTGTGCCAAAAATCTATGGGCTGCCGAATGGCGGCCGCGGGAACGTGCACGTGAGTATTTAACAAGATTAACACTTAAAAATGATTATTTTTTTAGCTGGGCTTTATAGTAATTGTGTGTCTCAGGTGAACTTTTCCTTAATGCACTTTGACAGTCAAATTAGCTGCATTTCGCCGGGGCAGCGCAACGAAATGAAGCAGATTTGATGGTTGCTCCAGGCAGATCATCATCATCTGACGATGGCAGGCTATGGCAAGCTGATTGGGTCATTAATAGCCACTTTTACCTATTACATGATGCATCATGCGTTACTACTCGAGTGCCACCTAGCAGCTGAAAATGGTAGTGGTCAAAAATTTCAGTCAGAATGAATAAAAACGGTCATAACTCAGCCAAAAATTGGTTTATAGATATAAATATCGGAGAGAAAAAAAAATCCATAAAAATACACCACTTTGTCCTATAAGTCGCAGGGCATGCAAATTATGCAAAAAAAAATAAATAAATAAATAAAAAAAATAATAAAATAAAAAATACAGCAAAAAATACAGTACATCTACATACATCAAGTCGAAGGTTTAAGTCAACAATCATGCTTTAAAAAATCACCACCAAAACAACAAAGCTAAGAGCAAGGTGTGTTTTTGACAGTAAACAAGTGTTTCACAGCTGCAACCTTCTGAAGTTAATGCAGTAAAAGTACATTTACCTCCACAATTATGAGGTCAGCACAGATATGTCAAATGTTTTTTTCTTGAAAACTGATCATTTGATGAATAAAACATCATCCCACCAACTCACACATACATTTTTCAGGAAAACTGTGTTTCTGTTAGCTGCAGACAGCAAAGTAAACACAAAACAGCCATTATGATAAATTGTCTAAGTTTTGAGGTTTTAGCTAAAGTCAACTTGTTTTCGTGTCTCTGTGATTGCTGTAAATTATACGGGGAACTCCGTAGCACTGTGATTGGGTCAAATGTTTAATCACTTCCAATTTACATGTTTCTTTCTCTCCGTCCAATCATCACTGTTGCATAATTTCACAAAGCAAGCTGTGATATTCATGTTTAAAGCAGTGGTGACTGTAAACTTCAACTGTATGTTTGGCAAGTGTCAGAGTGAATGATGTTAAGTAATATACAGTACTGGCAATACTGGAAAAAAAACAGACCTATAATTACATTGTAAATAATATGGAAACATCCTGGTGTAGGGAGCAAAATTAAATGAATGTTTCCTTGTATAACTTTTTTGTATAGGAATAAAAGATAATGAACATTAGCAGAAATTAATTCCTAGAATAGAAATGGAGCTTTTGATTGACTTTGAGGTAATCTTAGATTTTTAGTTCAAATTTACAAATCCCAGGCAAGTCTGAACAGTGTTTTTGTGTTTACACTGCAACATGCTTGGCCTCTGCTTTATGATCCAGTTAGCATAACAAGTTTTAAACCCATCATCTTTTCACAAGCAGTAAATTATATGTTTAATAAACTGCATCATCTAATGTTGCATTGCTGACATGACTGCACTAAATATTTTAATACTCTCAATCCCACTGATGACATTCGGAAGAAATAAATGTCAAATGATGTCAGACTCTTCTTCAGTCTGTAAAATCCTCAAATCAAGAATGGGTTATGGCCCAACGGCAGCCACAATGAAACATCACGTATCGGCAAGACCACAAAAAGGCTGCCCACATTCCAGCTGACGAAGATCACCTTTCTGTGGCCTTAACACTCAATGTATCATACATCAGGCCAAAAACATGCATGTTAAGCTGCATTCAGGCCCAGGCCTCCCTTGCAGAAGTTATGTGATCTCAATGGGATTTAAAAGTTAATAAATAAATCTTACACTTCTCTCAATTCATAATAGCTGACTGTTATAGCTTACATTGTTAACTTATGTAGCTTTATTAAGTCTTATGGGGTGTTTCTTTAAGTTGATGTGAACAATTTCAATCTGATATCTAAAGCTTAACTACCTGCTAGCGGGTAAATATAATGGATGGATGGATGATACATTCTTACTGCAAATCAGCAAATTCTTAAACATTTGAATACTAATATTACATTTATTATGTTAGTAAAATACTGATTTCTAAAAAAAAAAAAGAAAAGAAATGAATGTGGAAATACCTCTTTTCATGTGCTGAGCAGATTGTCCGTGTTGTAAAGGTTGGATGTCCATGTTTCCTTCTTTTAATTGTGGCCTTGTTAACATTTGTCCTCCATGGACTTCTGGGGAAGTGTCCATGTTTTCCTCTTTCACCTGAGACGAGGCAGACACTTGTCTTGAATGGTTCATTTGGAAGTTCCTTTCTTTCAACTGGAGACTTGTAATAGCTTCATGGTTCACTGGAAAGGTGTCCATCTTCCTGTCTGCCATCTGCTGGTTTGTAGACACTCTTTCATCATCTGCAAAGACGTTTTCATTTCTTCTTTGAAATTGAAACACTGGGGTTGCATGTTCTGCATAGTTTGTGAACAAGATGTCGGTGTTTCCATCTTTCCCCTGTGGCAGTGCGAACATTCTTCCATCATATTCTGCCGTTAAGGTTTCCACTTTTCCTTCATTCAACTGAAGCTTTGTGGATGCTTGTCCTCCATGCTTTTCTAGAACAAAGTCCACATTTGCCTCTTTTAATTGGGGCATCATTGACATGCTCGAGGACGTCTGGGAGGGCAGATTTTTGTAATTGGTGATGTTACCAAGCTGAGCTGTAGCATCATCTGCCCGTTGTTTTTCTTTTTTCAAGATCTTCACTAGGATGCCTGAAGGAACGAGTCAAGGAATCTACTGTACATTATTTGATCAAAATACTGGAAGAAGAGTTCTTATGCTCATACTCAACAACAGACACCCCCCCCCCCTCACACACACACACACACACACAAACATGTTTCAACAGATGTGACTAATTAGTTCTTAAATGATAGAAAAAAAAAAAGAAAAAAACAAACAAACAAACAAACAAGAGTTTTAACCTAAATACCCCCAGAGACCCATTGAAGGATTTAAAACCTATACCCACCAGTTAATTGTAGATTGTGCTCACAAGTGGCTATTTTCAGTTAATGAATAACATTATTTGTAAATTCTTAAATGTCAAAGTGCTGACATGTGTTCAGCATCTGACCTAAGAGGCCCGGGACGGTGTGTGTCATGTCTGGGATGAATTAGTAGAGAGGAAGAAGACGCAAATGAACTAAAGCTATTCTGCCAAAATTTTCCCAAATCTTCTTTTACTTTTGGGTTTTTATGTATATTTGTGCACTTGAGTCCAAATGTAGATGTGTCGGGGGTGTAAGTAAGGCAAATTGAATGATTACAAGAAAAAATGTGAAATGCGGTGCAAAAAAACAAGGTCCATGCATTATTACATTTAGGAAAAACTATTGTATTTTCACCTATTATCTGGATGGTCAAATAATTTATTAAAGCAAACATGATGCATTTAAATCTAATGCAACTCTTGGCTTTTTAAAACTGCCCTTTTTAAAATAAATGGTCAGTTTTGCATTACTCATATCACTTATATCTTGTATTTTAAACCCTCTTCTTGACATTTATTTATTATTATTTATTATATATTTTTTTGCTTATATTGTTTTTTTTCCAATCAGATTACAAGTACTGTATAGTACATACAAATTAAGTCTGTCTTATAATCTTTATTATTTTTATTTCCACAATTTGCTTTTTATTAATAAAACACTATAATCCAAGATGAAATGTGCATTTCCCATTAACATTTTGATATCCATGAACATTTTTTCGCCACATAAATCTGTACTGGGAAAATTTACAGTAACTGTTGCCTTTGTTTTACTTCCTGCCTCCAACTGTACATCTCACTCCATCTTTATGTTCAAGTTTCAGCTCAAACTGAGTTCATCTGGCCAACATTACTCATTAATAATAACACAGCAGCAAAACAATTTTTCTTCAGCCCTTTCAAATGTATTCATCAATTTGATGTGTTGTTGCTATACTTCATAATATCCCTTAATATCCACTCAAATGAAGACATATTCAATATCTAATAGTTGCCCATTACTGTTTCCACAGGTGTGAAATGAACAGACAGTTCAGAAGTAAGCTTTAAAAAAGAGGTAACCAACCTGATTTTATGCATACCTGTATAATAAACCATTAAACTCTAAAAGCTTTAAGTAGTAGCTTGATGTAAAAGCCTGGTTTTCTACTACTAAATGAAGGTGTGTTTGATGCCCTTATCCCAACCCATAATTTAAAATCACACAGTACATTAGCCAACTATTCATTCACTTTCTTAAAATTATATTAACAGACATCGTTGTGGCAAGACTAACTATTGTGGTCATCAGATAATATGAGATGTTTGAATGAAAAAAAAAAAAAACGTCATTTTGTGGATGATGAGAAGATAATGTCTGAGGGGACCTGAAAAGGCAATTTATGTTTCTGTCAGTCGATACAAAGAGGATGTCAGTGGGAACAATAACACGGAGAAGCCAAGGCTTCAATTACAGTTTCCAATAAAACCAACCATTATGTCTTCTCAAAACTGCCAAAATCTAAACGGGACAAACTTCCAAATGAACTATGAAGGACAAGTTTTATAGAAAGAAAAAAAAGTCTGCTTTGAGGACCTGTGTCACTTCATATAAGTAATCACTTCAGACCTGTTCACCAGGTTTTTCCATTACTATCTCTGGCATTTGAGATCTTTATGGTGAACTCTACCACAAGACTCAAGTGGCTGGTGAAAATATCTACTGAAGGCTGCGCATGAGATTTGTGGGCTGTTTCACATGACATTAGCTCAACAAGTTGTGGTTAGTCTCACTCACTATGTCCTTTCTTCATCCGTCTCGTCATTTTTCATTAGATTGTCCAGTGACATCACAGGAAATTAAGCAAATGTTTTTAATTTTGCTGCTGACAAATGTGCCTCTAATTGCTCCAATTTCAATGTACTGTAAAAGTACTTGGTAAGTGATAAGCATTTGAAGTAATGACATGTTTTCATGCACTTGAGATGCAAAATTTCAGTTACGGTCACAGGAAAAATATAGATCCAGCACTTTTGACTTCATTTCAAAGAGAAATAATCTTCAACCAATTTTTCACAATAAATCTTTAGCTTAGAGAAATATTTCCCACCTAACCAAAAATATGTTGCATACCAGAAGTATGATTGCATCCATAACAAAGAAATCCAATATTTCCAGACAAAAACCAAACATGTTATAATCAACAGGGTATCTTATGAGATAGCTAGTTAACCTGAAGCCTGATCAGCGTTTGGCCTCCCGAGGTAAAGTCTTAGATTTGCCTCCTTTGCCAACATTATATCTTCCTTTTTTTTTATTTATTTTTTTACTTGAACTGAACGTGTTGGCGTGATCTTCATAGTTTTCATAAGTTCATACACTCAAATGTGCACATATAAACTCTAAATCTTGTATATTGCTGTGCAGATCACAAATTATTTCAGATTCCTGTTGGAATTGAATATGAGCAAAGCTGAAGGGGTTTGATAAAGCCCTGCTAAGGTATGTTAGCTTATAAAATAAGGCAGACTATGTTTCACGAATAGTAAAGCTTGCTGCTCTGGGTTGAAATGAAAAAATAAAATAAAATAAAGTCCTATAATAATCTTACAATTGCTGCTTGTTTTGCAGCACACTAAATTCATTCAACCTTTATTTAGGTTGAATGAATTTAGTGTGTTGCAAAACAGGCAGCAATTGTAAGATTATTATAGGACTTTATTTTATTTTATTTTTTCATTTCAACCCAGAGCAGCAAGCTTTACTATTGGTGAAACATAGTAAATAAGTTATAATAGTAAAAAAATATAGTAAAATTATTGCTTTAGGAAGACTGTAATTAAGTTTAAATTAATTTATGCTCATAAAAGTTTATATATGATGGAACGCATGTTAAATATTTGGAAAAAATAATTAAAAAAAAATATTCCAAAAGTGTAATCATAAAAACATAAACATAAAGTGTAAGTAAGATCATTCTTCTGCATAAGTTGGATGCTTATTTTACTTTTTAATTATTATTATTATTATTTTTTGCTCAAGTTTCAGTAAATAAAAGGTGAAAATCAAAATTAAAGTTTGTCCAAAAGAAATTAATTTTTACAGTCAGAAATGGATTACTTAGATTCCATTTACTTAGATTACATTATAATGATAAGTGGTACAACAGTTACAAAATATGGGAGTGTGAAATTTATATCCTGGCATCTTTAATTTAGGGTGTGGTGTCTCTGATATTCCACAAGGCCTCAGTAATAAGGTGTGGACCATCCAGAGAAAATAATATATAGACATACATCACAACATGATAATCAACATGATCAGATTTAGCCAATAATTAACTAGCTATTGGTGGTCATTATTGTCAGCTATCAATACAAAACAATAAATACAGTGGGAAGCCTGGTAAATAGCAAAAATAAAGCTTTGCCATTTGAAGAAAACTACCTTTATAAAAGTAAAGGCAAGTAATGTAAAACAACATATTGAGCTCAGTGTTTATAATAAATGTATCACTTATATTTCATTAAATTAGCTTGTGAATGATCCCCCTTTTATGTGGCTTTGGTCTGTTAACAATGGGAAAATGAGATTGTATGAAACATCAGTGATGAGTTATATGTCGACCAAAGATCTAGAGATTGTTGTACCCCCTTGACTTTTGATGCCAAAGGCACCACTGAAGCAGGATTACTCATGAGAATGCTACAGCATGTTTTTTTTTGTTTGTTTTTTTTTTTTTTCCCAAAAAGTCTGCAATGTTTATTAGTTTCTTTTGCTCCACCATTATGCTATTAGTGAATGTACCATCCCAACAGCAAAGTCCGCTAAGCATTACCAGGTGCTCAAACTCCCTGGCAGAGGTAACCATGTTTGGAAACAAGCAGGGGTAGGAAATATGCACTTCTACAAGCAACATTCCTACAATCAGTGTCAGTGTGGGAACAGTGAACCTGCAGCACAGACATTGGTGTCTCCCAGATACAGTCTTAGCACATTGAATTTGATGGTGAGAAGAACTTATAGAGCCAGCATGCTTGTTAGTAGACATTTGTTTTAATCCTGCTGGTAGTGCGGCTGGAGATTACGTCACGCTGCTATATGCTTGGTAAACTTATAATGTTACATGCTGAAGACAGACTACTCTGTCTAAAGGCCTGGTTGTTTAGACTACTGCAACTATATATACAAACTTCACTGTGAAGGAACATAAAAGCAATATGGTTAGTAGCATGTGTACATTATGGACTGAAATATGTGCTTCTTAACATGCGCAAGAACAATTTAGGTATTTATGTTTGCATCATGCAAAAACCAGTGTGTGACAGCTTGAGAGGAAAAATATACAAAGGAGTGAGGAACTCATATTACATGTATTTGGTCCAATAAACACTTTGGTAAAATACCTGCGTGATAATGCTTAGTTTATTTTAGAGAGCTGAGGTTTTGTGGGTTAAATAATCAAGCAGATATCTCAGTTTTCCTTCTAATGTGCTGGGATTTACTGACAAACCACAAGATGGGTTGAGTGGAAAATAATCTATTACTGTCATTAGAAATCACATACACAAATACAAGAACTATAATTATGATCAATAGCATTTATCATTAGCTGCAGGCTTTAGATTAAGATTTATATGTGCAAACACATTAAACAGGGTTTCAAGTGTATTTAGGATCATTGGCACTGAATAGATGATTAATATTTCATTATTTAGGTATATAGACATGCAGTGATCCAACAGTGTAACAACACAGAACATTTTCTTTGGTATAGTTATTTTTTTTTTTAAATAACATGCTCAATTAATTTTCCTAATTGGTCATCCCATTAATAAAATTGCAATGTAATTTCCTTGCCAATTATTTTCTCCTATAATTGTGCCAATAGCAAAAAAATAAAAATTAAAAAAATAATAAAAATAAAAAAATTGTGCTATATTTGATGTGTTTTAGTCAAGTTAATAGAAGCTGCTGTTTTATTCATGAAAAAGATACAGCTACAAGGATTTGACCAAAGAGTTTAAATGTAATGTGCAGACTAGCAGACCATAGAGGAGAGTCATTATGGACCAATTTGGATCCTATACCAGAAGCTACAACTTTATACAATTCACTGACAGTCTGTTCTTGTATGTCATATTTAATTAAGTTAATAATCACACAAATGATGATCAATATTCAGGCATGTAGTATTTTCTGAAAGTGCTTTCTTTTTTAAGTGAAACTTTCCATGTCGCTGAGTAACAAATCATCTATCAGACATGTTTTCCTAACTGTGAACAAGATTATATTATAAAATGTCAGCTGGAGATGCTAAAAATAATCTAAATATAAAGACATATATTATCTGGTGTTGAAAGTTTAAATCAATTATTGTGTGTTGAAAATAAAATGCGTTTCTATTAAATTAAAGACTAAAAAGCAAAACAGAATCAACACCTTTAGATAGTATTTTGTTATTTAGTGCTCTTAATAGTCATTTATCATAATATTATTGGATTATACGTTCATTTAGGTTTTTAATAGAAATGTGCAAGTTGTTAAGCAAAACTTGACATGAAAACATGCTTAAATTTTAAAAACGTGTGTATTTTACATCAGGTTTGGGTAGGATGAAGTATTAAAGCACAGAAGGGTTCTTGCTCTGCAAAAAGAATATAATGCAGCTTGAAAAAAAGGAGCAAACTTTACCTCCACAAACAAAACCACACACATACACACACACACAATTTTTTTTTTTTTTTTTTTTTTAAGAAACGCAGATGTTTTGCTGTTAGGCACAGGCCGTTCAACTGGGCCGACATGTTGGTGTGTGTGTAATGCTCAAGAGATCGCTGAAGTGTTTGAACTTCATGGATACTTCAGTAAGAAAGTTTTTTGTTGTCCTGTGTAAATTCTCAGATATTTTACATTTTGTCTGAGGCACTTTGGTTATAAAAGTTCAAGAAGTCAGTTTTAATGAGTTGCACCCAGCCTACTATAGTGAGGAGCTTCAAGATCCACACTGCATAAATATTTATTTCACTGTTTCCTATGTGGTCCCACTAAGATATTCTAATAAGTCCTAAAACAAATTACACACTTTGACAAGTAGTGTCTCAAAACTCAGAAACCAGTTTAAATGAGCTTTAATAAATCATTATTTCAAAGGATACTTATCTCATTGTCACGTTGCTTAAGCATCTCCTTTAATGTAGCCACTTCTGTTGGGCTGACATTTTCTTTCCTTCCTGTCGGTGAATGTTGTTGCTCACTGCGCACATTTCTTTCACTTTGTTTGTCCAAAAGCATGGACTGTAGGGAAAAAGGTAGACTACTGTTATGAAAAACAAGATTTATTTTCAAACTGCTTGCCAATAGAACAAAATAAATGAACAAAACTGAACATGTGTATGAAATCATATTAAAGAGGAGAGTTTGTAAAACAACTTCTTTTTCAAGTCATCATGCAGCTTTATTACTCATAAATAAGATCATACTGAGCATTAATGCTAACAGACCGGAAAACAAGAAAAGTGCCGAGCATGAAGGAGCAAACCAGTGTTAAAAACAAAGACGAAAAAAATCTAATTAAAATGGAAAAATTATTTCAGAACCATGCGAGTATGACGAGGGTGATGCTTGCTGGAATGTAAACCCAACAGGAGACAGAGGTTGTGGATCATAACAAACTGTAGGAGATATAAACACTCATTCAAGTGGGATCTGGATCTGCATCTGGAGGATGCTAAAGATTGAACCAAACCAAAACTCAGCAACACTGTAAGCACTCAAGTGTCTTCCTTTTGGCTATTGAAAGCAGCAGAAAAAGTAAAAGCTGTTTGAGAAATGAACAATAAAACACACAACTAATTGTTTTGTTTTATAAAACTAAAGCTTATGTATTTCATGAACATTTATTCTAGGCCCACATGAAATAAAGCTTAGCAGAAATACAACTACCTCTGTCAGAATACTGGCTGCTGAATATAAAATGTAACCAAATTGACCCAAAATTTGCTACACAAAACCCATTTTTCTATAAATATTGTGATTATCAATTCAACAGTTAAAAAAAAAAACTACAATAAAACTACAAAACTACAATAAAGCAGTTTTTTAACATAGCAAACATGAATCAGACAAAACAAAGCGTAACAATACGAATTTCTGCTACATATTGTACACAGAGACAACTTTCAATATTTTACCTTCAGTAGGGAGAAACAGCGTTGAATTTTCCTCATGTCTGGTCCCAATGAGAGTGTCACATCTGGATCAGGGTCATTAATAAAAGCTTTTACCAGCTCTTCCAACCTGAACAAAATAAAAAATAAATATTAATAAAAACACAAATTTACTAATAAATTTAAAACAAGGGTTAAAATTCAGCATATTTCACTTAACCTTTTCGTAATTCTAGGCAAATACTGGTAGTTAAGATTCTTATTCTTTCATTTTAAATTAAATATGATTTTGGTACATGGGAATACATAAGATGAAGTGAAAAAAAAAGTTGTCATGGCCATGCCATGTGGTCACATTAGTCATTACTAAAGGTTTCCAGTGTGAGCTAGACCTAGTTGGAAATAAGAGATAATCACCTGGCTAAAGGCCGAAAAGTAAAATAAATAAATAAATAAAATAAAAATAAAAAGACTTGGGGTGGCAAAATATAAGGAATTGTATCAGCACTTGAGTGACAATCTGGAAAGTTTTTGCTGAGACCTGTTTTTTTTTTTTTTTTTTTTTTAACTCTGGCCCTGATTAATTGTGCCTCTTTGTTACATCTGGTTTGAATTCAAAAACTAAAAACAGTGCAACACTGACACCCCTCCATTAGTTCATTTTAAAATACAACACAAAAGGTAAATACAAATTGTGATATTCAGTATATTTGTTCAAGTATTAGCTGCTTTGATCAATGCAGACAGAAGCAGCATTAGAAACATCTTAAGCTTTAGTTTCTACAGGTTTGAGGTGCTCGGTAAACATCCGAAGGATCTTTGAAGTGACAGAAACATCTACATCATATCTCAGTGACGAAAGACCTGTGATGAGTTTATCTTAATGTTCTCTTTTAACTTAAGCTTTAAAAGTACATTCACTTAAACTGAAATGAACTTTGGACCTCTGCCATGTTGCATTTCCACATCTGTTCTTCTGGAAGTCTCTTTGTCACTAATCAAAGTATGAACCGACCCAAATGGGCAGGCATGCTCAAAGTTTTGACTGGGAGTGCAGTTTGAAAGATTACACAGAAGCAGATGATGTGGCTTACTTCCAAATCTCTTCAGCAGTTAGCCGATCATTTCGCTGCCGTCGTGTCACCATTGCCAGCTCTTCTTCCAGTGACACGACCTCTCTTTTCAACTGTGCAATCAGCTGAAACACATAAACAAGAAAAAGGACGCACGTGTTTACCTAAAACATGCAGTCAATATTGGGCATGCACAAGGATTTACAAAAAGGTACATTTTCCTACAGCCAGCTGACACTTTTTGAATGACCTTAATCTTGCAGCTTATCATACTTGTGACTACGTAATAATGTATGTTTAGGAGGAAAACAAAAATAGTAATAAAAAGCAGCAATAATATCTGAGTCAGCGAATACAGTCTGACCAGACAGAAACTTTCCAGACTGTAAGCTCTCTATGTCACAAACTCTTAACTTTTAATTATTTGCTTTTATTTAACACTTGAACCAGCCACCAGGGAGCACAAGCCAGTAAATCTCTAGTACTGGTCCCAAGCCCAGGTAAATGGTGAGGGTTGTGTCAGGAAGGGCATCTGACATAAGACACCTGTAGAGGAGAAAGATACTTTTTGGAAGGATCTGGATAAAATGATAAGAGGGTATTCTCAGAGAGAAGAGAGTGGTGATCAGAGCAGACCTGAATGGACAGAGGGGTCGAGGTTTGGTGTCAAGGAAAGAAACCAGGAAGAACATGTGGTGGTGGACTGAGCCAAGAAAATAAAAATGGCAGTATTCAACACATTTCTAAAAGACTGTGGAACGCAGAGCGGAGGCAAGAGTATAGGTAGACTACATTATGTGTAGACGAAAAAACCTGAGGGAGATTGGGGACTGTAAGGTTGTGGCAGGGCACTAACAATCAACAAGTTGTGAACAACTAGCTTTGGCTGTCACCTGCAAACTGGTTGATCCACTAAGAGAATGTGCTGTTTACAGTACAAGACTGTTTGTTGCAGTGCCTCAGGCTGAAGAAGTCTGTTGGATAAAAGACGAAACGTTTCAGCAAAGAAGAATCCGCCCAGAGGACTTGACTTAACCTTAGATTCATCAACCTGGATATTAAGCATGCATCAGGATGTCACCAAGATACTTAAACATTTCTGACATATTAACCAAGAAGACTAACTTTTATACCACTTCAAAGCAGAAATAAGAACTATAACATGTTTTGTAGAGGAAATATGTCAACGCAGTCCCTTGGATGTTCAGTTAAAAATATAAGGTCAGTTGCACTAACTATAAGAATAATTGTCCACAAAAAACATTCGACAATGTGCAAATTAAAACACGTAAGAAGAAAAGACATAAAGACATTCGTCTATGGTCATCTGACCTCCAAATTCCAAATTATCTACTGGTAAAGTTAGAGTTCATGACCTGAGAAACACCTTCAGATGATTTTTGTCCACATTTTTTAGCAACTGTACCAAATTTGATGGCAAAAATGGGACTTGTGTAATAATAGGAAAGTTTTTGTTTATGTTGTACTTGATTATTGCCATTTAAAATATAACCCCCCCCCCCCCCCACACACACACACACACACATAATGAAAGCAGGCTTGAAGGCTCAAACTGTCAGTAATAGCAATAGCAACTGTGTGTGAGTCACTGAGCAACAGTCTGGCACAAACATGCTAGGGACCAAAAGGTCAATGAGAAGTGATACAAGGTCAAAGGCCAAACTGAGTGATCCAACACAAAATGAATACAGGTATTTCAGCTGACGTACTTTCTAACTGGAAAACCAAAACCAGTGAAACAGACAGACACAGTCAGCTCAAGATGCTTGTGAAAAGAAACAGACCTGCTTTGTGGTTTTGGTATGGTGCCACATTTCTAAACAAAAATTCTGCCCCTAATCCACCCATATCACATGTTTGAACATTCAATATCATGGTTGACCATTCCGTACCAGAGCAGCTCCCTGTCTGTCTTTTTTGGGGGAACCACTCCGTCTGATGTTAATTCTCCCAGCTGCATCCTTAAAAACCTGACCGCCAGTCGCTGGTCAGCGGAATGATGCAGTTTATTTCAGAGCACCAGTCCCACGCTGGCCTTTCAAAACCACAATGGGCTTAAACTTACATACACTCTAAAATAAAAAACAGACCCGGATCATGTGACTGATTGTGGCATTTTTTTTAAACTAATGACAGAGCAACAATGCAGCATTTTGTCATGAAGATGTACATTTCTTCTATCTACAGTGTATCTATCACTACATGCTGACTAACATAATACTCAATTAACTGTGAAGCATTAACACAGTCCAAACTTAAAATTACCTCCTCTTCTTGTGCAAAAAAAACCACCCACATTGAAATGTAAGCACTGACTACAGCATAACCATAGGTTTTACACTAAGTGCTTGTATACAATATTACACAAAGTCTCGCTCAAACATGCTGCTCTTTTTATGAGAAGAGACACTGTTTTCCATTACCCCTTTGGGCAAGGTTCATATTTTCCACCAGAGGAAAAAAAAAATTACACACTGCCTTTGTTTTCTAAATCACACAACTACACAACTGATTATTTTCTAAAAGGCTGCTTTTCATATTGACAAGAAGAAAAATCAAGGAATTTTCACACTCACTTTCTAAAAATGTTTCTCTGGTTAGTGATAAGAAGTCTCTGTTTGTTTTACAGGTAGACTCTAATAAGGAGCGACCTCTTCAAGCCAACAATTATGCCACAAAGTTAGACTTTAGAAGGAAAGTCAACTAACTTTGCAGTTGGCCTTCACTGAATTGCGAAACGTTAACATATACGGGCAGACCAGTTCAACTTAAATTAGGAATTCTTACACAAAGCTCAAGTTTCACATAAGCACACAACACAAATGTGGCAGCAAGTTGTGAATAACAGCAAAAATCTTCCCACCGACTGAAACAGACCAGCATCACTCTTGCCTAAAGCTGACCTTAGTGTCCTTACAGAAACTAACAACCTTATATGGTGCAGTCACTGTGGCAGACATCGTTATATCCACAGGTCACTTTTCAGCACTTGATTCTTTCGCTATTCCATAAGTGACTTGGTAAATATTTTGTCTGGCCGGTTTCCTGCTGTTTGGAAATTTATTGAGTATCCTGTAGTAGGAAAACCACTCAGTCAACGTGGCAAACACTTAAGAAAAGTAAACTGATGGTTTCAAATCAGTTACCAAAAGCATCAAGTTTAGAAGTCAGTCAAGCAGACTAAAGCACCACCCCAAACCCCAATGAATAACACTGTTAGTTTCATGCTGCAGGCTTTGCGATGTTGTCATCTCAGTAAGCCAGAAAGAGATAAAGTTTGAAAAAAGAACCAGCAAACAAAATGAGAAACACACTATGTATCCATAAACAGAGACAAGAAGTTTGTCCATGGAGCTTGGCTTTGCCTGGAGCTGTAACCGTGTCGAACCCAGTTGGGAGCAGCCAGACACTGTCACAATTACTGGGCCAGCCGCAGACTCTCTTAAAAATACCTCTGTAGGGTTTGCAAGTGGCCAGCCAAATCTCAGTAGCAGTAATACAGTAGCAGTTCATTCTGCGGCAGCTCTAGGCAGACGACATGGATTTGGTATGGCTGGTATGGCTTATAATTGATGCCCCCAGAGGTCTTTTCAATTCAACAACTACCAGACTTAATAGAAGATAAATTCCTGTCAGGATGGTGAAACTACTCTGTGAACTTAATTTTGCCACTCAAATTTCAATGCAAAGCAGTTAAATGAGCTTGCATTTGGACTTTGTAAAATAAAATAAAAATACAAAAAACTATAAATGTAAGATCCCTGCAGTCGTCATCTCAAGATTTTTCTCCAACTTAGTAAAACATCAATACATACTGAAAAAAATAAAATAAAAATAAATAAATAAATAAATAAATAAATAAATAAATAAATAAATAAATAAATAAATAAATAAATAAATAAATAAACAGCTGCTAACCCTGTGTAAAACTGTCCTCAAATCAACTTCTGGACAGAAAACTTGCTTTATGCATTCAGTTTGTACTTTCTTTCAACAAAGTGTAGAAATAGTTGTACACATTACTTCTTTGGTGATTTCTTTTCTTTACAGGATGTTAGGCATTAGGATAAAACATGCTAAATAAAAAAACGTTTACATGTAAACAACACAGAATGAATTGCAAACAGGACAAGTGTACAGTCTAAATATCACAAGATAAATAGAAGTTTGAGTCTTGAAGGTTTGAAAACTGTTGCTTTGAGAACGACTGAGCAACTCTTAAAAAAAACATCTAAATCTGATGGTGAAAGTTTAGACACATGCTGGGTTAGATTTTGTTACAAGTAGACACACAGTTCTTACAACATGAGTGGCTGATCAGAGCCATATGGTTTAAATGGATTGTCTGGACATGTGAAAAAACAAGTTATGCCTTTGTGGTGTGATTGGTGTTTGAAGCAATTGTTGAAGTATGAGTGGCGGGCAGACTCACCAGGGCAGGATCCATCTCTTCATTCAGTATCGCCTCATTCTTAATGAGAGCCACACGCTGAGCAAAGCGACATGTAGAGATGGATTCCTGGTAAAAACAGTTTTAACAATGTGTCATTATTTATAGGGATGAATATTGCATTTTTGGCCAATATCCGATATGCCAATATATTGAAACTTATTTGGCCGATAACCGATACCAATACCAATATTTTTCCCCCTTGACCTACTTGCAGAGACTACATTGCTTTTTCTGGAGTGGAATTAAAATACTAAGTTATTCTGCATGGTCTTTGTTAATTTGGCCTGCTACCAAATGCAGATGCCAAAAAACCAGCTGAAAATGATGTAACACTTCAACTTGGATTATGTCAAATTAATTACATTTACTTTCTCTTTAACTCAATAACAACACTCGAGCGGTCATACAAAAACAGTGCCTTATACTGTATATAGAAACAAAGCATTTTATTTTAAGTTATTTTGATGGAATGGCCAATGTCTGATATTTAACATTTTTGCTGATATCGGCCGATACCATGTTGATAATATCGAGCATCCCTAATTATTTATCTGCAAAACACACATAAATGCAAATGCTTCTGCTTCAAGAGGAGCTAGAAAGTTATGTACATACATTTACAAAACAAAATTGTAATAATTTGAAAATAAGTTGCATTCCCTAAATTATGCATTTACAATATTCTGCCCCATTTGACCCAGGGCTCTATTTGAAACAGGCTTTATGTTTGATCAGATTTTCCATGTTTTCTTTCTTTTTTATTATTGTTCTTATTTTTAACAGAATATTGTGCATAAAAATGACCACAGGTTGCTTCATCCTCACATCAAGGTTCCTTTTGTCAACTGCCAGCGTGGCGATCATAGTCGTCATGCAGTTGCCCCCAAGGCTGTCCCTCAAAACCGATGTCAACAATGAGTTTCTGTATGGGATGTGGGAGCGGTTCTTCTCTGACAATGCTATTATCACCTGAGGAGAACAAAGTAAAAGACATATTTGTAAAACAAGACATAGAGTGGTAGTCACATGTTTTGACACAAAGATCTTAAATGCTCGTGGGAACAGTAACGATTTTTACAACCCTAAATCGGAGAAAGCTTAAATAGTTTGAAAATTATAAATATATAAAACCCGTCATTATTACAATTCCTTTGACTTTTATTTTAACAGTTAAAATGTATTTCTTATTTTGAGTCACTATCTTTTATTTAATTTGACTATACCTTGTTATTCCCTGCACTTCAAACCAGTGTGAAGATTTCACAATTTGCTTTTATTCCCTTTATCCATACTTTGTTCTGGAGCTGAGCATACTAAGAAATAAAGAATTATAATTGCTATTTTGTACCTTTATTATATGAAAACATCAGAAAACTTTCAACAATACATGAACACCTCATTTTAGTTTCACAACGTCTTGTTTGGATTTGCTTTTGAGACATTGACAACAGATATTTAAAACCTGCAAAAGTTTTTAAAAGCACATGAATGTATGATGAAATACACACACTCAAACTGAAAGGGTAAAAATGCCTGTTGTGTATTATTTTTAATGTAAAAAAGTGACCACCTGCTCCAGATAGTGGAGTGAGAGGTTGATGTATTTGGCCTCAGTGAGCAGCTGCCCATCTAGACCTGTCTTGCTAACACGGTCCGACCCAGCCAGGTCCACCAGGTGGAGTTTGGATTGCCGCAGGGTGGCTGAGCCAGGTTCACGCCTGCAGATGTGCATGGTGAAAATACAGTGTGAGCGAGTGGAAGCCTGGTTCATAGGAGTCTGAGGATGACAAAGAGAAAAGGATTTAAAGCATATTTTAGAAAATCCTAAAATATTATCAAAGTATTTTAAATACACAATTACAGTGCAGAAATTCATTTGTATTATTTGACAGACTTTTTCTTTTTCTGCTTGTAAAATAAGTTGCAGAGTTCCACAAGACATTTTTGGGGCATTCAATTTTAAATTGTTTACTGACTCAATTCGTTCAGGCGTAAATGTGCCAACACTTGCTTGTTAGGGTTATGACAGCTTCTGACAGATCTTTCACCATCTTAACTTGCTGCTGTCACATCTTTCCTCCGTCCAAATTCCCTTCACTCTTCATGTGTCTGAGTTTGCCCCAAAGGGTAGCCTTTTGTAATTTGAAACAGCCTTTAGATGTATATAAGAGGTGCAAGTGGAAGGTCAAGGGTAGGGATAAAGAGACCTACTTCAGAAAAAAATTAGTCTTAGACTGTGTAACCTCTAAACCAATAATAAACATTAATCAGGTTTGTAGTCAAATGTTATCTCAGGCTCTTAGGTTCATATATTAATCATTTAATGGAATAAAGCTTCATTTAACTATTGAAAATGTTTCAAATTTGAAACTAAAATATCTGCTCAAGTGTCAAGATAAGTTTTTTTGAGTGAATATTTTAGACAATGTAAAGATTTAGATGTTTGATATTCTGCATACACAAAGTAAAAAAAAAATATATATATATTGTTGTTGGTTGCTGCTGGTTAAAAATGAGAGAGATTATATTATTTTTATTTTATTTTACCAACAACTAGAAAACATGAACATGTTTTACTGTCATGATTCATTAGGCATAGGTGTTTTATTACTATCATGACTTGCACTAAACATTTGGCCTTAACGTAGCCAAACCAAATCAAAATTGTTAAACATAAGGAAAGCTGTAAAAACTGCCATTTATTTTTAACAATTTGAGGGGGGGGGGGGGGGGGGGGGGTCTAAAATGTAACCGAAACGTACA
>JARVLU010000624.1:15518058-15531071 GCA_031762415.1 Simpsonichthys santanae
CCGCCCCCCCCCCGCCCCCCCCCCCCCCCCCCCCCCCCCACGAACATCTAACCGAAACGTACACATTTCTCATAAAACAAGGTTACAGCTCAAAAGTTTGGAACTATTCAAATACATTTATGCACTCAATTAAGTAAAGAAATACTTAAATTATCAGTGGCTTTTAAATAAAATAAAAGTGCTCATGATTGACAGTTAAACATCTCCACACACGCTGGCAGATGCTCATGGATAAGAAGCAGTTTAATTGCTCTGATCTTTGGCTGTTATCTCAATTGAACCAGAGTAATTATCAACACACTGGGCACGACGAGAGTCTGAATGTGCACTTTAATTGAATTTTACCAGAGGTGACAAAGTTCAAAAATAAGAACAGACGTGTGCAGGCATCTGGGTGCAGGGTGCGTGTGTGTTTTTTCTTTCTAAACAATCATAAACTGGAAGGATATCTACAGAGGAAACTGCTCAAAAGCGTTCTTAGCTGTGAAATTCTTTGAGACAATGCAACCTCACTGGAGCCTGAACTAACCACATGTTCTGCACTACACTGACCACACACAGTGCTGAAGTGGCTCAGCAGAAAGAGAAATCCAGTGTTAAAAATGCACAGCATTAAGAGATTACCATACTGACTGAGTTAATGTGAGCAAAGTTTGAATTTAGCCAAACTACTACCCAAACTACTACACACCTTACCCTCCAGAATAAGTACAGGAGGAAGTTAAAGTGTCCTACACTGAAAGGCGAGCATCTCAAGACTTTTAGCTAAGCAAAGTAAGAGTCAGAAAAGATCAGATGAGAGGAACCACTTCCTGTTCAATTGACAGAGGAGTGAGGAGTTGGGAAGATGTATTTTATTTCCTGTCTAATAAAAGGGAAGAGGGGATTGCTGAGCCTCAAAGAGAGTGAGCTCATGGTCTGTTGAGTTTGGCATGGATGAATGTGTCATGTTTTATCCACATGGCTGAGATCAAGAGAAGAAAGGAAGGCATTGCTGTTCAATTTACTGAAAGCCTTTGGGGAGCGCAAACTTTTTGGAGCATTTTGTAAGAGATGAGTTAATGTTAGAGGTTCTTTGTTTGCTTTAGGCTCAAGAGAAACTTCTTGGTGATAAGAGTCCCAGAGAGAATGAGTAAGCAAAACTTTCTGTGTGGGTGGAATACTGTGGGGTCCACTGGTCATGGTGGGACTCACATGCTAAGAATGCATTTACACTGAAATATTCCTCGTTTTATAAGGATGGGATAGTGTCCCGCAGGTAGCTACAACAAATGCACACTGTTTTGGTAATGGGTTTCTTTTTTTTTTTATTTTTTTCTTTTTAATGCTTTTTTTTTTTTTTTTTTCGTTCAAATTTGTGTTTACTGGTTAAAAAATGTAATATAACATCTTTCAAAGCCTTTTCAAACTATCTAATGACCCCATTTCAGAAAAAGAAAGAAAGAAATGTCGTCACATAACTGCCACATCAAAAGTCGACCAAAAAAAAAAAAAAAAAAATCTCAGTAATGAAAAGCAAAACTAACTGGAACCCTATTATCGAGATCACTTTTACTGTATTTTTTTTTTTTTTTTATATATATAGAATAAACAAGTAACAGAAATAAACAAGGTGCGATCAGCTCTTCACCCCAAAACCTCAAGTTACAAAGCAAAAGCTGACCCACCTCAGAGAACCGGTAATCGGTGTGGGGAGTCTGAACAAGTACAGAGGAAAAAAGAAAACACCACAACACAAATTACAGAGAAAAACAGTTTTACAGGGAAAGGGAGCTGGTAAAAGAACTTAAAGAGAACTAAAATAATATTTTAACGGGGTCCTAAGGTAGCCTCTAGAATGCATATTGCATGTCAGGAACAAAAAATAACTTTTATAACACTTTCTCTGGGAGTGGTCAGTGGCATTGTTGCTTATTATTTACACTACTAATGAACACTGCCTGCATGTTTGTGTGTGTGTTTCTTGTTTCTTACTTCTGCAATCATACGATTGGTGTCACCCAGGAAGAGGAGATTCAGAGCCTCCTCTTCGTTTGCCGACTGCTGCAGCGACAAGTTCCTGAGATGGATGTTCTGTTCTGGGTCTTCCCTTATTATTACTTTTCTAAAATAAAAAAAAAATAAATAAAAAATAAGGTGTAAAACTGTCTAACAAAGACATTTTCACATTGCACTCATTGTACATAAAGTCAATTCAATTCAAAAATACTTTATTCATCCCAAAGGGAAATTAAGAGTTGTAGCTCATCATCCTGGTTTCAGTCATGCGTTGTTAGATGCTGATAGCTGTAGGCAGGAAGGATCTCCTGCAGCAAAACCAAAGAATCTGGCCATAGATACTGAGCTGTCCACCTGGATCTAGCTTGCTGTCAGATCCGATGGGTCTCTCAGTTCTCCTGGGCAGCAGGACTGCCAGAAAAGTCCTTGTCATCACAGACAGCTGAAGGTGTTCGGGGATGATCCCGGTTCTCCTTTTGTCATGAGCCGAGTTTTCCATCAGCTTCATGATCTCGGCGGTCAAATACTTGAGCACCTCCAGGTTGACGGGAATTCGTCTACGGCGCCTCCTTTTTCCACTCATTTGGAATGTGGGGCTGTAGTTGAGGTATTTGAGCTTTTATGATAATCAGCTACTCCTGGGTGTGTAAAAAAAAACTTGTTGCCATGGTTACACATCATAACAAATGCCCAAAAGTAAAAAGGTGTCAGTAAAAATCCTTCCAGATGCACAACATCCAATATCAGAGGAAATAATCATCCAAAAAAAAAGTGATTTGCATCCAGTAAAAAGAGGAATTAGTTTTCAAAAGCAATAACTCAGAATGAAACATGAGAAATTACAATTAAATTATAAAGTGTTACTTTTTAAACACATACTATTTATAATCATGAAACCAAGTTAAGTACAAAATTGATTTTGAATCAAAAAATACATTTCTTTGCTTCAAACTCAGTCAAATCCCAACAATGTAAGAACAGCTGGTTATTAAAAATGAAACTGCTGTCAGTTTTGCAAGACAGCTTATTATTGCTAAGCCCAAAATGCAAGGTTATACTGTACATAACTATCAAATAAAATTTTAAATCTGGTCAAAATGTGTTATATTATTGTTTGACTATTTTGTGCATTAAAGAATTGTTGCAATTTTAGCCAAACAGTCTCCAGGAGGAAATTCTGAAAGACTAGTAAATGGTAAATGGACTGTACTGTATATAGCGCCTTTCTATCTTACCAAGATACTCAGTGCTTTACACTACAATATGTGCCCTCATGTACCCATTCATACAGCACTCTACTATATACAGTACAAAGAATAATCAGTGATTTTTCACTTTCATACACCGGTAGGACACACATCGGAGGCAATGAGGGGTTCGGTGTCTTGCCCAGGGACACTTCAGTGACTGCTGGTGGAATCGAACCTCCAACTCTTGCATCGGAGGATGACTGTTCTAACCACTCAGACACAGCCACCTAGTTACTTTAAGTACTTAAACTAAACTAAATATATAAATAAAAGGCAATACTACAAAGTTCACTGACAACCACAATAACCAACCAAACAGAAAAACAAGTAATTATGTCAGTATGTCAACTATTTACCTCTAATCACTTTGGCATCATTCGGCACTAAATGCAGACCACATATGCAGGTCAGTGTGGGCTGCAGCCCTGTCTGACATGTGATTTATCTATATGGGGGTTCATAATGTAATAACAGGCAAGGTTTGGTTGTAGAAACAAACAGGTGGCTGTTTCTTGCCCACATACGACAATCTGAAACACAGTGTTCTTTAACAGATGGAGTTGAATGACTACTGTGGTCCTACTATATCATTTCCATCCAGCCACCAGTGATGCGATAGCGTGACTGTTTGACTGACAAGCCGAACGGGGAGGAATGACTGGAGAACACATGCAGATAATTATGTTAACATGTGTAGGTAATTGAGGTGGTCTGATAAAACAGTATTAATCTTATTGTAATTAAGCAGCTGTGTCCTGGCAGAGTAATTTTCCTAAACCCTCACTCCAGCCCTAAATATAATTTGATTATTGTACTTTCGCAGAAATGATATAAACATGGCATGAATGAAGGTAATTTGCAGATTTTCAGGAATTCAAACAATGGAAAACTGAAAGCACAATGAAAACAGACGAAGAGTAGGAATGTACGTAATATAAGAAAAAATAGTGCTGGTATGTCAAAGAGAAACGAGGAGTTACTGTAAGGAGGGGGAGAGACAGCTAAAGGGAAAATATGTCAGTGCCACAACCTCTTCTTGAATCAGCAAGTGTAGCCACAGCATGGTTAACAGCGGGTGCTGTCTATTTCCAGAAGACTGTGATTTGTGGGTATTTAAAGTTTGAGTTGGGTTCTTAGCAGAAGGACAAACTTCAAAATTAGGTCTGTGCCTGGAATTCTTGCTTTAATATTAAGTGTTGAAAATAGAAAAAGAGAGAGGGAACAAAAAGGACAAAACAAGATCAGATTCAACCTTCTAAACAGATAAAGTTAGTACAGTGATTCATTGTCAAAAAATAAAATGAGAAATGTCTTAACGGTAAGAAAAATATAGATAAATTAACAAAAAAATCAATCAGAACAAGAGGCAGATAAGTTAAAAAACTGGAGCATCGAGGGGAAAAGCATTTAAAAAATAGAGTTAAAGACTGACGGCAGGTCCTCCAGTCGAGATGCCTCGTGTCGGGAATCCAAAAGGTCATACCCCACCTCATTGTAGATCTCCAGGTAGGATATGTGTGTGGTGTATACCATGCTGCTGTCCTGTGAAGCAAAATTAAATGATCTAAAACCAGAAAAGACATTGATACATTGACATATGGAAGAGGCTTTTGACAGTTTTGTTAGGAATCAATAGCAAATGTTAAAGATTACAAAATGTAATGCACATTTAACTGTATATTATTTACATGTATTTTTTTATCATAAGTGAGCATTTCATTTAACAAATGTTTACATGACAAGCAGAGAAGACTCAGCGAACCTCACTGAAGCACTCGTAGAGGTAGGACAGAGTGCGAGGAATGATGCCACGGTCACAGTAACGTTCGGCGCCCCCTGTGATGGTGAAGGTTTTCCCGCTGCCTGTCTGGCCGTAAGCAAATATGGTGCCATTATAGCCAGCCAGTACACTGCACAGAAACCAGTAATAGGCACTGAGAAAACCTGCTGCAATTAACTGCAATACAAAGAAGCTAAACATTTGTTGGTTAAGACCAGCTGTAAACGATTTCCCCTTTTTATCAATCCAAACACAACATTTGTGATGTAACGTAACTTAAACATGTGTGAAAAAGGTTTGAATTGTCTGTAAATGTTGATCAATTATTTGTGCTTTGCATGTAATGCTTCATATGACATCAACTTTTTAACTTCTTAAACTGTTCCAAGCAGGCACTAAGAGTCTCTGTGAATTAAAAGTGACACTTGAAACCCGCAGAAAAGCATGGCAGTGAATTCAGAGCTGCTATGGCGGCAGACATCTGCCGGTGAGGGAGGAATGCCTTGGAGCGTGAATGACAGAAAAAGCCCAAACCCTCTCAACTAGGCAAGGGTCTGGTGAGTTTTGGCACATAGCTGCCCTTCTACACGTGCACAAAACCATGGAAACAGCGATATTCCAAAATAATGGAACTCCTAAAAGACTTGATATATAAGTATTTTAAAAAAGTACTTTTTTTAGTCTTGGAAATAAAATAAGAAATACAGTATTGGTAAAATGAGAAAGTGGCCTCAGAGCTTAGATCAACAAGTGAATAAACTCAATGACTTGCCTCTTTTGAGAAAAAGAACATTTTGCATTGTATTTACTAAGCCAATTTACCAATAAACTTAATCTTCCCACTTCTATTGAATATGTCATTCCAGTGTTTGAGCAGTGGGTGGATTTGCTTTGATATGTGCTGTACAATCCCACACCCTGCATGAGAGCAGTAAGTGGGAAAAAAAGCAGCGTGTCAGCTATAAAAATACACTTGTCCACTCAGGAGAATGGTGGTTCGTTAGTCGGACTTGGGCAGCCAGTGGGCATCAGCTCAGTCTAGCGTGAGTCAGAAGTGATTGGCACAGGGGAAGAAAAGACGTTGGCTCAGTGTTTAACCGAACGTCAGTTCTAATGATGCGGCCTGGGTCCAGCCACTGAGGCTTGGGCGTCTCTCAGTGCTTGTTCCTGTTTACACCTCAGCTTTCCTGGCGACTGAACAGAACCTCGTTCTTGTTTAAACTTTTGCTGCAGGTTTCAATGCCCTCTGAAGTGGGATTAGGTGATTGTCTTGCCAAACTACAGTATTATTGGTTACACAGTTTCTTTCTCTCCAACAGTTAGCAATGCTGGTTTACTGTGTTGAAGATTAAGATTTTTTTCACACCACAGGAGAGACAGAGGAGCCCTTAAGTTTTTGCAATTGTGTGTCATACCACAAGCCTTGTGGGTGTAAGAAATGGTAGTTGCCCATATTGGCATCAACAGAGTTTTTTATTTATTTATCTATTTTTTTGGGTTTGTTTATTTTGTGTGTGCAAATTTAGGCTTGTCACTCTTACCCCACTTCTTCATGGACTTATTTGTTTTGGGACATTCATTCTCATTGATTCCCTTTAAGTGGTCACCTTTGCAGCCCACACTGACTGCGGACTGAGGGACAGAATTTGAATTATGGTGTTTTTTTTTTGTTTGTTTGTTTGTTTTTTAAATCTGTCATTATGCTTTGTGTTGTGCTGGAGTGATGTTCGGGGTTGGACCATCATGCAGAGTGGGGGTAGTGTTGCCAGCTTGGCCCCTTTAAGGAGGCTGCATTTGAAGAGCCTGTTGTATTTGCACTAGGCTGCTGCTGTTCCCCCACCCCTCTCTGTTGTAAGTAGAGTGAAAGAAGCTGTTGCTGTCTGTCTCGCCATTGTTGAAAATAAAGTTGTGCCGTTGGAGTAACACAGTACGCCTGCTCAGCCTCTGTACTACAGTTAAGAGCTCACTGAACAGGGAACAAAACTAACATGGGGCACCTGATCTTTATGCTGCTGATTTATTTCACACTGCTGTGTTCATTCATACTCATCTGCTCACACAGACTCATGTTCGTGCTGCTGTTGTTTGGCATATTATTTTTGTACTAGTAGTGCTTAGTGTATTATTTAGTGTATTTCTTAGTTCATATCTTAGATCTTATTACAGTTTTTCTTTACAATTTATACATTTGTTAGATGTAACTGGGACCCTGTGTACACAGTTTTGTTCCACCACATGTGTCACATATAGTGCAAACAACAAATAAAGAAACTTTGACTTTGACTAACTTTGACTTATGGTTAAAAGGTTTAAGCATGCCAATTAAAATGAATCCTACAAACAGAAATAATTAAGAAAGTGATAATTGATGTAGATGAGAGAATAAATGTACATATGTATGAGTTTCAGATAGACAGCAAAAACATAGCTGTTTAAAAAGACCTCAGACTAAATCTTCATAAGTATTCCCAAACACTACAGGTTTTATAAATAATATTGTGCCATGTCAACTTGTTTATTTTTTTTTTCTTCTCACGATTACCACAGTGTTTTGGTTTCCAACTGGGTTTCACAAAAGTAAGTTTGAGTCAGCCCTAGTTTCTGTCAAAGCACTACAGAGGGTAAACTACAGCCAGAGAGAATGAGCAATCTTGAGAAATAAAAATACACTAAGTGTTAAAAATGTAGAATATCTAAATTTAAAATTTTGAACCATAACAGGCTTCAGGTTTTACTTGCCTGATTAGTAAATTCAGTGTTTGGAAGAATCAGATAGGAGGAGAAGAGAAAAAAAAATACTCCAAATGTTTATTTTTTTATTTTTTATTTTTTAAGCATGAGCTGAAAACTGTCATAAAAATATTTCAGTCAGATTTGTGAACTTTTAATGATCACAAAAAGAAAGAAAAATCCCTAAAGGTGTTTTCCAACACAACAAGCCTTTATCTAATTAAATGTGTAGCTCTTCGATCTGTTTAAAATAATTTGACGGAAAGTCTTAAAACGATGCTGCGATTGTTTTTGAAAGCATTCTTTCAGAACTATTTACCCTATTGTCTCATGGGTTTTAGCTTCAGAAGAAGGATTTCAAAGAGCTGGACTCACAGTAGACTAAGAAATGCCTAACTGGTGAGACAGACTGGTCATGACTAGACAGAATGACTAGCATCCTCAAGACTGCAGACATAATACTCATACGTTTAACAAATAAATAAACAAATAAATAAATAAATGAATGCACAACTCAAATTGATAAAAAAGACACCATCTGGTTTCGACTTTATCTTGATATAAACCATCTGCCACAACCAAAGGGAGCATCTAAAATGATGGCCAGAGAGGGCAATCTAATACCAAATCAGTGAACAATTGTGAATCAAGTCAGACTCATAGTCTTCAGTCAACCATTCCAGACACCTAACTGTGTTGTTTGTGTTGTCTTAATAGCCAAAATAATCCAAAGCACTTGTGGGATTCCACAACTAGGTCCCATTGTGACTAAGAAGACTGAGTGGAATGTCAGGAAAATGATAGAGCAAATGGTGCGGTGAAGGGAAATGTTTGTTAGAAGAAAAAGAGAAAGAACTTTGTTTGCATGACGACAAAATCAACATTTGATCACAGGAAATTCCCTTTCTTGCTGGCTGTTTTCTGTTTTGAAACTATATTCATGCAGGCGGTAAGCAAATGTCACACACAGTAAGGATTTTCCATAGTTAATACTGAGTTTATCTGGTATTTAAAACATGCTGTGCTCATTCGTGCTCATCTGCTCATACAGACTCATGTTCGTGCTGCTGTTTGGAGTAATGTTTTCTATGATATTAATGCTTAGTGTATTTTTAGTTGATGTTTTTTCTTAGTTCATATCTTATATGTTATTACTGCTTTTCTTTTACATTTTATTGTTGGATGTAACGGGGACCCTGAGTACTTAATCTCATTTCATCACATGTACCACATGTGATGCGAATGACGATAAACATTCTATGACTCTGACCACCAACCCAACACTTTCATTTTTATTTAAGTTTAGGAGCTTTTATGCTGAAATCCCTTTTCTCTAAAAGTGATCAGGTACAGAAATGAAAGTGGACAGAAAAAGTTTTAAAAAGCAGCCACAGTTCCAAGAAAACCTCTGAAATACCTTCAGAGTGTGAAAATTGGTGATGAGGCCTCATTTAAAAGATTATAAGGCAGATAAAATCAACTTCATGGAGAGCAATGTTGCTGTTTTTACTTTTTTTTATATATTTTTTTTTTTATTACAAAGCAATGAAGATTATTAAATACAGTCAGTATTCCTCAGAAGTTGGTTGTTTTTCTTCTGTTCTTCAGATGAAAATCAGTCCTAAAACATATCACATCGGGATGCAGAACATTTCATTCACAGCACTAAGGAGTCTCAGCAAGACGTCAAAGAAATTTGTATGTTGAGTAAAATGCGCAGCCAGATAAAAGACATTGGATGTGTGTATTATTCTTGTGGTTGTGTAAGATGAGAGCAAAAAAGAGAGTTTGGTCACTAAACACACTCAGAGGTTGCAGATTCATGACACGTTTGTCCTGGAGGGAGCGATAAAGTTTCAGTACCGAACATTAAAAGAACAAAGCACTGTAATATTTTCCAGTTTTGGAGTGTCACTCGGTGTGATTTGAAACTACACCCATCTTAAACTTGTCCAATTCTTTGTCAGCACCAGAAACACGTCTTTGAGTAGTTATTTATTGGGCTTAAATTCCTTAAAGTTTTTCTTCCAAACCCTCAGTGGAGACGCAGTTGAAGAAGCTGTGTTAAGTCATTTAAGAAAAAGTTTAGAGAGTTGAACACTTCAGTACTTCCATACAACTACAAGATCCACCCAATGTTACAACTTTTACTATTTTTTTCCTCAAATTACTACAAAAATCTATATAACTCAGTCAGTTTTACAGATATTGGCCTAAACTTTGGTTTGATAGCTGAGACTGATACCTAATGCATAATAGCACTGATAGATTGTGCAAAATCTCTGTAGATAATTTAGCCATTAAACATAGTCTAATCTGTCTGTTAGCAAAATAACTCATTATCCACTTGATGGATTTTAATTAAACTCTCAGCACGTCATCGTTAAGTTTTCATCTACAACTTTTGGAGTCAACCCAATTTAAGATGGCTGCCACAGCTTAGTGAAGTTAGCCAACATTCATTCAACCTAGCATAAAAATAGCTATAAATCAGTTGACTTTACACCAATATACAATAATGTGGTAATAGTCGAGAAGGAATCTCGCATTATACAGGTAGTCTGTGTGTGACATCTCGTGACATTATTTTAAAGTTTTGATCACAGCAGCTACAACTTGATCATTTCTTAACATAAGATAATTTGTTTGAATCCATTAAATTAAATGGGGTGGGCGATGAGCTTTTTTTTAAGGAATTGTAAGCCTTTATTTTGAAAAAAGATTTGTGTGTATAAAAAAACGTGTTCAGGTCATTTTTTTGTCAGTATATTGTAACAGTTTTTACAGAGTGGTGTCAGATACACATTAGGAAACAGTCGGTAGGTCCATAAGGACTGCAGTTAACAGAGACTTTCTCATGAACTCAAACATTTCTGGTACATCATGTGTTAAATATGCTTGTACAACATGACTGAAATAAACTGTACTGTGCTAAACAGGGTGATGCATGCAGTGGGTATTTTACCTGAAATGAACACGTGCTCTTCAGAGTTTTATGGCTACCTCTCCCACTATGCTATGACATCATCAAAAAATGAACATGCTATGCCGTCGCCCTTATTGGAGCATTAAATCGGTGAGTGAGAAAGAAATGCAAACGTTTCTGATACCAGGAACTGAGCCGTTGTGTTGGAGTCTGGTGATTGTCAGCGGTGGCTGCTCGGTTCAAAGGCTCCTTGCGATATAATAACAGACAGATGGAACTAACGGAGCATCCAGCAGATGTGAACTATGACACACTCCAGTGTCTGAGCCGTCTGTCTGCAGCCTCCATCTACACAATCTACCCACAAGCAGGGTTACCTGCATTCACATGCAGACTCAAAACCTCAGAACTAATGCTGCACCTCTTTACTTCATCAGTCATTTCAAATCATTGTTGTACAAACTGACATGGATACATTTGTTGGTACCTTTCTACAAAAATATCAATATTAAATACAACTTATGTGCTACATTTTTGTCTCATTAGTCTCAGAGACTGTTGACCTTGGAGTTCTGATTGAATGGTTTTTGGATTGCTTCCTTGACTGTTTTCTACTGTACATTTGATCCATCTGATCCATCTGGGGTTGCATTTCCTCTTGCGTCCACAACTTGGGAAGTATCCCACAATCGTTATAATTGTAAATAATATTGACAGCTCTAGTCAAAGGAGGAACAACCTATTGGAGATGGTCTTGCAGTCTTTTTACCTGTAAGGTAAAACTTTACATTCATGAACTTTTCTGTGGTTTTTCTGTGGTGTCTATATTCTACAACCTTTGTCCAATAAATCCGCAAACCTCCTCTGCTAAGACCATCTCAGCCTGGTCTCTCCAAGCCGCTCAAACTGCACTGTCCAAGAATCTGTCATCGCGTTTGCCTCAAAATTATGATAAACTTCCTGCGCTTTTTAAAACTTGGCACGTTGTTTTGACTCACACTATTTTGGTGACTACATTTGTTGCTGTGCGTAGACGTTCAGTAGCCTAGCAGCCAATTCCTCACCCTCTGTTTCTCCCTGCCTTTTGAAGTCAAAAAAGGATTGTTTATGTTAGCCTGAACAGAGCCCATCATGGCTTTACTGCTTTGAAGAAGACCTGGAGCGCTGTGTGATGTGTATAAAAGTGAGACACTGTGTACAATGGAGGGAGTGCTGGTGGGGCAGACCTGGAAAATGGGAATCCTGCAGAGATAATAAAGTGAAACAGCACTGGCATGCTCTCGGGTGCTGAGAGGAGTAAAAAGAAAGAATAACAGACAGTTACTGCAAAAACCACTTCATATACTCTCACTGTCTCCATTTCGTTTCCATCCTCGCCCCCTCCCCTCCTCTGCCCAGTTGTTGTTTAATTGAGGAGCGCTTCACTGAGACGAGCATTTGATCTCACTGCTGTTCTGACCTGAGGGTGGAAGGAGGGATGGAGGGGAGGTTTAAGGCTGCATGTGTCCCCAATTACACCAGTGACATGGCAGGGTAATTCACTGCTTCACTCAGCGACTGGTGAATGGGTTTAATCAAGGCCTGCTGCCAGTTCTAACACATAGACGGTGCATGGACTCCATCACACACATACACACGCAGTCATGGATGACAAGCACCTTCACACAGCTCGCCGTATTTAAAAACTTATGTTGCACATATTTTCTCACTTTGCTCTTTTATGCCCTCCAGAGCACGATTAAAAGAAAATAATAGTGATTAGCTGATAGAACACCAAAGTTCATGTTCAATAATCCAAGTAAAAATCCAACAATGTTCAGTCAGGTCATCTGAAGGGTTTGTTTTTTCTTTTTTTTTTCTTTTTCCTGAGACATTTCATCCTTCATCCAAAGGACTTCTTCAGTCTGAGGAGCCACCAAACAGTTTGTGGGAATAAGTTTGTTTGGTGGCTCCTCAGATTGAAGGTGTCCTTTGGATGAAGGACCAAACATCCCAACGAAAAAAATAAACCATCTCAATGATCTGACTGAACATTGTTAGCTGATAGAGCATTTCGGTTTAAACTGTCTGATCTTAGCAACTAGAAAGTTCCTGGAAAAACCTTGACGGGGACCGCCACGTTGCGGCATTTTCAATTTTTTGATTTGACAGTACTATATGCCAGGTGTGATGGTGCAAATGACTCAGTTGCTGTACTTTGTACCTTAAAAGTCACACCGCATCATATAAGTCACATAAGTCATATACAGGTAGTCCCCGAGTTACGAACTGGTTCCGGACCTAAGAACCGTTCGTAGGTCGATTCTGCCGTAACTCGGAGCCGAACCGC
>JARVLU010000624.1:15535060-15565832 GCA_031762415.1 Simpsonichthys santanae
CTTTCTGGGTGGAGTTTGCATGTTCTCTCTGTGCATGCGTGGGTTTTCTCCAGGTACTCCAGTTTCCTCCCCCAGACCAAAAACATGAATGTTAGGTAACTCTAAATTGTGGTGTGAGTGAGAGAGTGAATGGTTGTTTGTCTCATTTGTCTGTGATGTTTGTGATGGACTTGCGACCTGTCCAGGGTGTACCCCACCCCTCGCACAGTGACTGCTGGACATGGGCACCGGCAACCCCCGTGACCCAAAATGGAAGAAGCAGGTAAAAGCTAATGGATGGATGGATGTTTCCAAAGTTGTTTCTGGTGGGAACTTGTATCTTTATGTATATGTTAAATAAATATAGTCTTCAAATGTTTAATAATAATGGCAGAAAGATGTGTATATTTTTTTTAATCCCTATGTGTTAATTTATTGAACATATATGTAGAAATAATGCAATAAAAACATTAAGTAAAACAGCAAAAAAAAAAAAAAAAAAACAAAGATCAAACTTACTCTACTACTGTTGTGTAGTTAAGCACATCAAAAGAATAAGCACAAACTACATTTTTCATGTATGAAAAGTAAAAAAAAAAAAAAAAAAAAACATATAACAGGTATTAACCTGTTTTTACAGTTAAAAATAAAAGACAAGTTATAGCAAGAGAAGTACAGGTGTAACTAAAAACAATCTAATGCATTCCAGTTCCAAAGGCCCTGAAACTGGATTGTAAAATCTTATTCACCTAGATGATTTATTAGGACACTTCATGGAAGGAAGCCATCGTGATTAAAGTCATAGTTGACAAGCCAGAATTGCTAAATCTCTTTCAGTGTGAAAAAAGTTGTCTGTTGTGGGGCAAAAGCAACAAAAAAAATAATAACAGGCTTTGACAGGTGTGTAAGGTTAAACCTGTTTGTGGATTACATTTCAAATACCAAGTGTTTTCTGCTACCTCACGTCAAAAAGACTTTTATTAAAACGTCTAGACTCCATAATACTCAGATAGCTTCTAATAAGTGGCCTTCTTGCCAAAATAAACTTTAGGCTAGCTTAATTAATAAAACTTTTTTTGTGTGCGTGTGTTTAACTGAATGCAGCGTCACTCACTTACCGCCACTGTTTTCTTCGTGGGCTTAATGCGACCAAATATCTGTATTGTTTCTTTAACCATTTTATTTTTTGTTAAAACAACGTTTTAGTCTAGCTTTGTTTTTAGCTCCAAGGCTAGTCTTTTCTGTCAGCGCCAGCAGGGACTTGTTGTGCCTTGTTGCTAGGTAACGCCGGTCCCCTTCAAAGATCGTCTATTTACGTGAAGATGATGCCTCCGCCTTGAATAATTGTGGCGAGAATGTCGTCATTTGAATTGAGATGCATATTTAATTTTCTCAAAATGTAGGTGAAATTTTTAGGGAGATAATTTGGTCCTCTCTCTGAATAACAACTTTCTCAATTACTACTAAATTAGCAACAGTGCAAGTGCAACATATTGCAGCAACTGCAGAAAGAGCTGTATTAATAGGAAAAAAAGTCAATCTGATTTCTGAGATGTGAAAAGCCATAAAAAAGGAGATATAAATGTTTTTTTATTGTTAACTGAAGGGAACTTCCATGTGGAAAACATAGATCTGTCAGAAGAATATGCTGTGCTGTTTATTGCCATGTGGGATCAATATTTCATGCGTCTCAAAATGTTTATTCTAATGTGTGTATAAAAGAACATGTGAATATGCCAAGCACATGGTCAGAGGGAAAAAAATAAAGATAAAGCAGAGCTGAAGAGTTGCTGGAAATAAATGCTTGTCTCCTTATGAAAAGCCTGTGAATTTCCAAGACAAATACAGTAATTGACTGGCATGCCAGTGATTCATTCAGAGACTGAAGTATTTTCAGTGCTGCAGGCACTCCCCACATTTTAAATGAGTTTACTCATAATGCAAACTTATAACCACACCTGTGTGATTTTGAAGAGTTCATTAGTAGAAAAAAAAAAGAAATATAAAGTTTTGTGTATTAACAAAACCAAGACAGCATGCAACCAATTTAAAAATTGATTTCCAAGTAAACATTGGCCATTTTGGTTAAATTACTTGTTCAAATGAAAGAAAAAATAATGGAACAAACCATGTTTGAATATTGCTCATTATATTACTATTAATTTTAACTATATGGCTACAGAGCATGTGTCCACAGACTTTATATTTAGCTGAGACAACTTTGTATTCATGCAAAATGTCACAATCACTTTTTTTGTATCTATAAAAAACGTTTAATTAAACCAACATATTGTAGTTTTTGTGACTTTTTAGATATATTTACACTTTTTCTTGGACAGTGTGGTTTACAAATGTTGCAACTGGAGTCATACAAATATAAAATAAAATACACACATGTAAAAGCAGAATGCTGTCTGCTGAAAGTTACAATGAGCTGATTAATTCTGCACCAACCTGTGTTGCGTCAAGCAGGGGTGGCAGCTGAATAGAATCTTTGTCTTCTCTGCTAAGTTATCAACCTTAAAGGTGTATGCCTGATTTTATGTCTATCATTGAAATTGCTTGTTTGAATGTAATCACCAATGGAATTATTTGGTTGTGCGATTTCTCATCCAAACTGATGCGTTTAGGAAGATAGTTGTATTTTATCATAAAATTCACAGTTAAATAATGACTCACTTGAATTAAATAAATTTAACCTGAGAATACCGGCCAAATCTAATACAAAGCAAGCAAAAAAAAATAATAACGCTTCTTTCACAAGAGCTGCAAACACTCCACCCTTCAAGTTGGGCTGTGTACATTTGGATAGTTTTGTGTTGCGCAATCGTCTAATGTGTCCTTTCTTTGAACTGCTGCAGTCGTGTTGCAGTGAAAATGCTCTACAGAGTGTCACCAGTCGTCTGGCTCAGGCAGCCATCAAGCCGGTACAACTAATCCACGCATGAGCGAGCAAAAAGCTGATTTCGCAGAGGCCTGAAACCTGTGAGGCAGCTTCAAAGGGACGACTCGGCTTACAGGACTAAATTTAGCAGCAGAGGTTTGTGTATCTGGAACACAATACATAAATCAGCAATATTCTGCATGCTCCCCAAAAAACATCAGTGGATGGATCTTTATTTGTTATCTACTCCGCTGTTTTATTAAAATTTAAAGAAGCATTTTATTGAGTGGACTATCACAGAGTAAAACTATTAAGGAAATCACACTGACAGCGTCACCTAAAGTATCTGATTGGTATCTTTCGTGAAATCTAACACAGTCATCGACTGCACAGACATCCTGTCAAACCTTCTTTTTGAACAATAAGGAGGAAGTTTTTTATTTCCCTTCTAAGCAACTATCAGCAGTAATCCTAAATAAATATGCAGATAACATCACACGATGCTAAAGAGCACCTTCTTATGAAAAGGCAGCATTTCCTCTTCAAATGATCAAAGTGGTTTTCATTGCAGAAAGTTAGTGCAGTAAACACCAACCAAAAGCTGGACTGGCCTCTCAAAGAGTTGTAAACTCCTTTTTTAATATCCTGTTTTTGGTCTATATGTTATCTTGAGCCTAAGCTGACATAGTTGTGGTTTCTCCCCAAAAGAGCGGCGACTGCTGGAGTCTCACTTCTTTTTTTCTTTCGTTGAACAAGTGAAGCTTGTGCTCTTTCTGTCTGAAACACTTACATTTTGCACGCATGCATGCTCAAGTCATCCCCCATCTACTCATCAATAATTTCCCACAGTCCTGATGCTATTTAAACTTTCGTGTTTCCTGTTTTCTGAAATGAGTTCACAGGGAGATCAAATGGCAACAAGTCGCAGTAAGTTGTCACAATTGTACTTTTGCCGTGACTGACGATCCTACAAGTGCATGCAGACGCACAAATGCATGCCTCAATGACTTCATAAAGGCAAAGAGCATTAAGGAGTCGTGTTTTGCTACAAATAAAACTATTTGCTTCAACCAAGAGCATTTGAAAATTTGCAAAAGCTAAAAGGCATGTTAAGGGGGAAACCTGTTTTTCAGTGATCTTTGCCAGCAATTTGACGCCTTTGTCTTGAAGCGCCGACCTGGCAGCTGATCAAAAAGGTGTGCTTGGTGTCTGGGACAGCAAGCAGCACTCTCCAGACCAACTTTTCAGCTTGTAGTTGAGAGTGCATTTGGAGGATGACCTGGTAAACCAACCTTGTTTGCACTTTCACAACACAATGTGTGATAAAACATGAAAATGGAAAAAAAAGTGGCATCATATTGACACCACATGACACTTTAAAACACTACATTGATTTTTTTTCTGTCTGTCCATTGTCATCTCTCTTTGCTGGCGTTCTTCCTTTTATATAAATCCCACCTCATTCATGAAAAGCAGAGAAGTGCATCAGACATTATCGGTACTTGCCACTGCTTGCTCACACCAACTGTAGCCTGACAACCAAACACAAGCAGCACAGGAGCGGCTCGTGGGAGTTTTTGTGTGAAGATTTATTTATGTCTTCATGGGTATATCATGTAACAGAAGCTGCAAACACTTCACCTTCCACAGCTTCTGGCCAGTCAGTCCTTTTAAAAGACATCTTGGTGTTTCTTTAAGAGCGGTTTGGACTTCTCCATGCCATTATTATAGACTATACAAGAGGATGAGTAAAGTGGTTGCATCTTGGTGGTTTTATGGTTGAGGTTGGAATGATATGAGTATTTGGGCATGTGTGGTGGCCCAGTTCTGTCAAATGAGGACCACAGCAGCTTGGTGGGGGAGAGCCAAGATGCTCCTTTAATCTAAGAGACAATTAGAGACAAGCGTGTGCATATCTCCTCTTGACAAACACACAGCCGTGGATGAAAAATCACATTATGAGCACTTAAAACGGTGAATAAGTATCAACTTCATGGAAGGCACGAACATCTGTAGATACAATATGTGCTTGGTTATATTGGGCCAGCCTGGGAAAAAGAGGTTTTTAACACTGGTTTATTTTCAAAATGACTAAATGTTCAAGTTGAAGAGAGAACGATGGTGACTGCTGTGGTCACACGGGTCAGAGCGTGCAACAACCCGTACATGTAATTCTGCATTGAGCCCATGTATCCCTTTTTTTTTTTTTTTTTTTTTTACTGCTGCTAAAAAAATAAAAAATAAAAAGAACAAGATGGAAGCAATAACTCCATGTACCCAAACTTACCAACAACCCTCTTGTGCATGATAGGTTCAAAGACAGCATGGACAAATTTGGAACAGATGAAACACACTTTTTCATTAACCTAACAGAGTTTCACTACAAGAATTATTTAATTGATTACAAAAAAAAAAAGAACTAAAAACATAAAACACATTTTGCTTTGTGCTGTTGCAAAAGCAACAAATACCTACTTAAACAAGGAAGAAAACATGTTTCTCTGGTAGCAGTAGTGATAGGGGTATGGTTGTCATGGAGGTAATGTAAAATGACACCGGACGACTGCAGGTGAGGTGAAAAACAGCTTCTTTACTTAAAGCAAGGGGCTGTAAAGAAAAGACGGCCAAGAAAAGACCAAAACATGGAGATAGAAGTGTAAAAAACAGAACTGTGTTCATGTCATTATAATTTTTTTTTCACATCAGATGAACACAAACTAATTATAAAGATTCATTCAACTTTTATTTGACAGGTTAATCTCACTGAGCCTCGGGGACTCATTTACAAGAGAGACCTGATTTTTAACAAAGAATGATGACAACAGTGGACAACGACAACAATAGACAGTCGTAAAAGGATCTGTACAAGTTTAATTTTCCTTTTTTAACAAGTGAAATAAAAAGGTAATTAAAAAGAATAATTAAAAGGAAAAGTAGCGAAAAAACAGCTAGATTGTAAGACTGTGTAGAAAACTAAAAACAGGAACATGTCTGCATTGGTTTTTGCCATGAACTTAACGGATGTTTAAATCCCCTTAGAGAAGTCAAGGTCGAGAGTTTCAGATATTTTTGCAAGATATTCCAGGAAACAGGAGCAGATTAGGAGATGGCCTTTTTGCCTAGTTCAGTCCACACAGAGGAGACACTGCAGGTAATAATGTCCTGAGAGCGCGCACTGTTGCACACACGCAGAGACAAGTAGGAGGAGATGTATGAAGGCAACAGACCAAGAAGTGATTTAAAGATGAAAATGTATCAGTGTGAGAGTCTGCATGAAGTTAATGATGACCAGAACCAGTGAATACAGGGTGCAGTGGTGGGTATGGTAATTACAGCCAGTTATTAATCTTAGCACACCATGATAGACAGCATCCAACATCTGCAAGGTGTTTGTAGGAGTGTTCATGTAGATAATGCTACTGTAGTCAGTGGAGGGAAGGAAAGTTGCAGTCACAAGGCGTTTCTCAACATTCAGAGTTAAACAGGATATATTTCTGAAAAAGAAACCCAATTTAACTTTGTTTTCTTACCAAGTTTTCCACATGAAGCTTAAAAGAGAGATGTGAATCGACCAAGATACCCAAATATTTGTAGAAATCGAGAAACTCAGTAGGGACACCATTTGATGGCTCAAGTCATCAAGATGGCTCCATTCTCTGAAAATGGTCAAGAACTGATGTGAAAAAAGCAACAAGTTTCCAAACAGGATTTTTTTTTTTTTTTTTTTTTTTTCAAAGACCTTTGAGAAGCTTCGAGAACAACCTTTGCTGCTGATTGTCTCATGCTGCTGTATTCATTTATGCCCATCTGCTCACCATGGACTCATCTTTGGGCTGTTGTAACAAATTGGTTTGCATTTAGTGTTTGACGTGTATCTTGGATCTTTTAGAGTACAGTACCGTCTGGCATTTGTTTTAGCGTTTACCTTGTGTGTATCTTAGATCCTTATTTACTGTTTCTTTTTATACTTTATATTTTGTTGTTTTGGGGTGTAACTGGGGCCCTGTGAACATAATTTCCACCTCCTGTACCACATGAGATGGTAATGACAATAAAGTTTACTTGAACTTGAAGCTTAGAGAAACAAAATTCTTCAGGCAACTCTGGAAATGAAATAACCTCGCTTGTTTGACTTTTGCGAATAAAACAAAGTAGCAAAGAGCATGCTCAAGGAGAACGGTGAAAATGAAACAAATGAATTCCGCAATTTCATAATTATAACCCTTAGTTTGACACCTACAATTTCTTATCTCTCAGCACAGCATCAAAAGCCATTACTATTGCTCCAAGGCAAAGGCGGAGTGATAATATTTTGCCTGTGTCTGTGTGGATGTGTGTGCAAATCTGAGCATGTGCTTGTACATCTAACTTTAAGGGCCTGTTTACATGACAACGATCCAATGAAAATTGATATTTTTTCCCCTCCATTTCTATTAACACGTTTACATGAAAACATTCTAATTACAATCTCTGTTCTCATTGCAACGGTAGATGTGGAAAAGGTGTAAATCCCACACCACGCCACTAGTTGGTGCTATATTCTTTGAAACTGCGTTAAAAAAAAAAGTTCTAAACTTTCTAATGTTTCTCTCACGAGAAAACCTCCATAACAAAAGACCAGGTGACGTCCAAACTGAAAGCAGTCCAGGGAAATTTGATTTATAGATTTATAAGAGTCAGAAGCACAAACAATACCCTGGTATCCTCCATTGTCGATAGTTTCTTCTTCTGTGGATTGTTTTGTGTCGTACTGCGCATGAGCCAGGGATTTCCTGACAGAAAATATCTATTTTTCCTGTTTACACGACAACGGACACTGGGTCATTTTTGAACCATTGCACTCTGGAACCTGTTTTCAAATTGTGCCATTGTCAGAGAAAACATTCACTATTTTGTATAAATGAACAGTACAAACTCAACAAAACTCTTCCATTTTCAGCAAAATAATGTTTTCGTGTAAACAGGGCCTTGGAAAAACTTTTGAACTAAACTTGATTAAGGATGGTCACCACAGCAAAGCAATCTTAGCAAACTCAAAAATGGCTTTGACTCGATCAGTTTCACAGCTACTAAGCTAAAATTAGTAATAATCAAATTTGGTAAGGAACAGTGTGTGATATTGCATATTTTATTCAGGGTTTGAACAACATGGTTACAAGCCCATGCCTTTTCATCATAAACTATTCTAACTTAAATTTAAACCTTACAATCATCAAATTGCTCGTATTGCAAAAGTGTGTGCTGAATATAGAATGTGCGAACATTGCACTGGTTATATAGTGCACGTGTTTAAATAAAACTTTCAGCTTAAAGATCGTATTTTCATCCAGTTTCTGTTTTGGCCAGAAACAGCATGAACTAAGTGCTGAGTATCCATCTCATGCAATCACCAGCAGAGTCCATGCTATTTAGGTTTGGGGTTTCAGCAGCTCGCCTGCCCTCTGTTTCAGTGCACAGTGTTCTGGTCGCTAGCTTTTCCAAGGGGATTCTTTAGGGCTTTGGTTGTGTGTTATTCTCTAAGGCTTCTGCCCTTTGTTATGCTTGCAAGGCCCCTGCATTTTAGACTTCAGTCTGCATTCCTGAAATACTGTATATGAGCATCCAAGACAAAAGGGACCAGCAATATTGTGGGATGAGGAAAAAGTCAGGGCCAGGGTGACATTTAGTCTGTTGGTTCCTTCATTATGCCCTTTTCTTTTCTGTCAGTAAGAAGAACAATGAGAAACAGTGCTTTTGAAGGATTTGTTTAGGAATGATTTGCTCCACTTAAGTTCTCTTTCACTTCATGCAGAATATCGTGTTCTTTCCATGACGCAAGTTAAATAACGTATAAACTGAAACTAAAACTTCACATAACGATAACTTAGTACTTAAGGTTTAAATACAGCTGATACCATAGAGTACCATTTTATCTATGAGCCCAATACAAGCATCACAGCATCAACACAAAGCCCTCTTTACATCTTTAGTTTCTTCATAAGGGGAGGATTATCTTGAAGATGTCCTTCTGTCAGAAAATGTTGCGTTCTGACTGAACTCTCTTCGATGGCACCCAGACAGCAGCTTGATAAATACTTTGAGGTACTTAAGCTGTGTTAGTCTTGTGTAACTTATGTTTGTCTGGAAAGTATGATGCACACCTTTTCCTTTTATATCACCTCTTATGCTTTTCATTTTCAGCACGTGGGGAATTTTCACCATTCCATTACATAATGGACATCATAAGAGTTTTCACTGACTGCAGTTCAGCAATTTTTATTTTATTATACGCAACAGTAATTCATCTTAAGACGTGTAAATAACTAGTTGGCATTTTTTTTAAAGCTATTATTTTTTTTTTCTTTCTCAACCTCCCTGACATGTGTGTGCTCATTGTTTTGGAGTATCCTTTGAAATATACAGTATGTGCTCATAAAAAAACTCTATTTTGCTCACAAGTGGAGAAATAAGAAATTGGTTTGGCTGCATATCTATGTATTTCAAACACCTCATACAGTTCATGCTGGTGGAAAGTCGCCTCCTTTCTGTTCCTTTCTTCTACCCACAGCATCTCTCCACCCAGGCTGCATGTGGTCTGGAGCTCGGAGAGTGGGAAGGACTGGGCGGTCCTCTGAGACACGGGGTGCTTGGCAGTGGGGGGGAGTGGGTGGATTGTATCCCTCCCTTCCTTCCTTCAAAAACCAGGCTCTCTGGATAAGAAGCTAACCACTGTAACTATACAGTATAAAAAGTACAAGTTTGAGAATATAAAGCAGAACGAGTGAATAAAAAAAAACATTTTAAAGCTACTTTTAATGGTTACATGAGTAGAAGATGAAGGTATGAAAGCCATAAGGCTCAAATGGAGCATCATTTTTACTTATTTAATACCATTTTATGCAAGATGGTTGAATTTTGTCCAAGAAAACAGCATGCAAAAGGGCAGACATCACATAAGGTCTTTGCTGCATAGCTACATTGGGAAACGTTAAATTCTGAACAAAAAATAAGTTTGAATAAAAGACATTTGATCCTAAAGAAATAAACTTAGATACTACTCGAGTTTATCAAATAAGTTAGATTCTGCTTGAAATTGGCAGTGAAAGCAAACAAAAATATAGTTTTTTGAAGCTGTTTGGATAGAATTTAACTTTCTAAACACACTACCAAACTTTTTTTTATACAATAAAGTGTTTAGTATGTCCCTCTCTATGTTTTTTTTTTTTTTTTTTTTTTGCTTTATTTCATCAATAGATGTTTATAATTTTCACACAGTTTTTCTACTCTACTGCTTAAGCTCTTATCATGTCAGGATAAATATGATTTGGGTATTTAATTTGGTATACAAAGTACACACACACTTAAAAAACAACCTTTGCACTAAAGAACCGTAAGAGCTGTTGATTTATCATTAGGAAATCCACCTTTTGGAGTGATATACCAGAGCTGTTCTGTTCAACTCCACTTCCTGACTTGAACTGTTCAGGTGAAGTTTTGGTACACAACAACAACAACACACACACACACATACACACACACTGAATTATGTAAACTGGAATAGCCCCTTTGGCCCCTGTGGATCCCTGTAACCATGGAAGTTTCTAGGATTTAAATTCCTCTCCTGGTACAGTTACAATGAAATACCTGGCAGAGCTGAAATCGTTTGGGCTTTGAAGTCCTATTCAATGTCTTTGCTGTGGTTGCATTCCATTCCTCACACAATACGGTGTATTATGTCACCGTTAACCCACAGCCAACCTCGTGATGTGAGAGTCAGCCAATGCCCACATTAAAGTCTGATATTGGAATGAGCAGCAAAAACAGTTTAGGTACAAAACGAGCATCTCGGTGTTAAAATAAACACTTTACAGTGTAGGAATACGTGCTAAGGTCACATTGGCAGTAGCGTAGGACCTAGAATGCAGGAAAACACAATGAAATTAAATAAGAAGTACAGTAATTACTTTTATGCCAAAAATGCTGACTTGGCAGCTAAAAACCTACTCACACGGAACAGCTCAGGTGGGCACAAGAAGTAACAAGGAGAACCGTAATGAGGCATGAAAGCCAATAATGCCAGAGTGAAGATGGAGAAGACAAACTAAGAGGGCAATAACTACAACTTTATTTATAAAGCACTTTAAAACAACACTGTTGGCCAAAGTGCTGTATAACTAATGAAGACAACTGGCTGCAGCTGAGACCAGTGCAACAGGGAGCAGGTGTGAGTGGGAGCACAAGAAACTAAACACAGGACTCACATTTAAAAGCAGTAGCACAGATGGGCATGAGGACAGTTCACTGACCACACATCTATTGGAATACTGACTGTGTGTGTATTGATTAGCAACAATGTGTCACCATCAATCAGACGCCAGCGACAAGATGAGAGTGAGGATGCTGCTGCTCTTTGTTTTTGCCTTTCATTCACCCCGAGGGCCATTTCTGCTCCAGCTGTTGCCAGGAATTGACACTTCTGCCAGATTTGGTGTTTGGATAATGCATTTCCAGATACTTTGCTTCTTTTTTTTAAATCACATCCATCTGTTACTCCATAAACTGGAGGAGATAATAGATGAACTGCTTGGCAGCCAAGATGGCGAGAGTGACAGATGTTGGGAGATACACAGCCAGGAAATGAAAGGGGGTGCATCCTAGGGGACAAAAATAGAACAGATATGGTATCTTATTGATTCTCAGGTTTTCTGCTGTCATCAGAGTACAATGCGTGTAAAGGGAAAAAAAAAAGATAAATGAAGAAAAAGACATTCAAGGTGGAAGCTGGAGTGTTGACTGATGCATCTTTTCTTTCTATGTTTCACCTCCCAGCTTATAAAGATCACATTGTTGGTGAATAATAATAAATAAATAAAAAATCCTGCTTTGTCTCATGTCAGCAGACAAAAACAAGCAGATCTTGCAGTTCAGTTAAAAACAGGACATCTGTTTTGTGTTGCACAGCTTAACCAAGCCATGTCAGGTAACGAGAACTATAAAGAGACGCTTGTTGGTTATCCAGTGATTCAAATTGAATATTATATAATATCATCACTATCTCTTCAATGTTTTACTCTTTGTTTGTTAAGATTATTTCTATACACATACTCTGTTAGAAGTGCAAAATTATTTAGTTGTAAATGTCCACAGTTTGAGTTAGAACAATGGTTGACTCCAGCAGAGAACTGTGGGCTTGCGGCAGAGTTTCTTCCAATAAAGCTGCTGCTCTGATGAAAACATAATGATGTTTTTAAAAGTTTAAGATGTTCCTGAGTAAACTGAAGCAGACAATTTGGAAAGACTTGAATTTCATTGTTTGTTTTTTGCAAACAAAGCAAGTGACCTCTGGTTTTAATCTCAGCACCATCTGATTAGAATTTAAAGTGACTCATCCCAGAACAGTCAGGTGAAATAAGGTTGCAACTAGTTTGGTTGTTCCTTGGCATGTACAGCATGCAGCTTTCAAACACACTTCATCCATTATTCTAGAGAGCTGCTGCACATGATTATCTCCGGGGAGGCACGGCGACACAGTGGTTAGAGCTGTCGCCTCTTAGTGAGGTCACAGGATCGCCTCCCAGCCTGAGGCCTTTCTGGATGGAGTTTGCATGTTCTCCCTGTGCATGTGTGGAACTTTCCAGGTGTTCCAGTTTCCTCCCATGGACCAAAACCATATTACTAAATGAATTGTCACTGTGAGTGAGTAGAAATGTGGATGGTGATGGACTTGCAACCTGTCCAGGATGTCCCTCACCTCTTTCACAATGGCTGCTAGAGATAGGCACCAGCTGTAACCCAGGAAGGAGATGCAGGTAAATAAAATGGATGAATGGACGTTTATCTCTTTCTTCCCATTGTTCGCCAGTCTTACATAAACACTGTGTAAACAGATAATATTTTATGTACAGAGTTGACCTACACTTCATAGTGGAGTATCATATTTTTTGGGCTATAAAGTGAAATAAATTCATTTTGACAGGTTTTTGAGCGCCACTTAATATAAAATCGATTCGAGGTCAGGAAGTGCAACCAGAATTAACACATAAGGTGCTCACTGTCGATTTTTGAGAAAATTCAAAGATTTTAAGTGTGCCTTATAGTCTGAAAAATATGGTAATTTTCATAACTTTCACGTGTTTCAGTCATTTATTCAGCCAAGTTATCACTCAGACATTTTGAGATAAATATGTATTCAAGGGCACCAGCGAGTTGCATTCAGAAGAGCCTATGCATCATTCAGCTGCATCCCACACTATGAACAAAAACAATTAATGCTCTGTGAAAATTAAACTGTCTTACACTAAAATATTAATGACCAATAATAAAAACGTCAAACAACAATGTGTGGACTGAAATAAATTGATATGATTCAATACAGTGCAATACTATTTTATGTGATACAGTACAATCTAAATAAAATAAATGGTAAATGGTAAATGGAGCTTACTTATATAGCACTTTCCAGCCCCCATGAGGGACCCCAAAGTGCTTCACAGTACCAGCCATCCACCCATTCATACACACATTCATACACCGGTAGCGGTGGCTGCCATGCAAGGCGCCAGCCAGTCCTACCGGGAGCAACTTGGGGTTAAGTGTCTTGCCCAGGGACACAACGAGGTATGCAGATAGACTGTTAGTTCATAGTTTTTCTTAGTTCATTAGATCTTATTACTGTTTTTCTTTTAAATTTTTAATACTTTTGTTGGATGTAACAGGTACCTTGTGTACATAATTTCGTTCCATCACGTTTACCACATGTGGTGGGCAAATAAAGAACCTTGAATCCTTGAATCCTTGAATTGCATTGCATCAAATAGTACTGTATCATTAGAAATGAGTTAAGTATTAGATACTTTTAATTCAACATCTAACCAGGTATGGTTCATCTTTAAAACAACTCGTCTACATACTGTAAACTGTTTATCCATATACATAATACATACATATACATAGTTGTATACTAATATAATTTTAAGAAAATTCATCAACAATAATACAGCACTGTAAAGCATGGAGTTAGACTGATCATGGTTTGGGCTTTTCAAGTGACTGTGTGGGATGCAGAACTGGGAAGATTTGAACAAGGAACAGCAAAATATATAATCAAATATTTTGTGAAGTGAATTAAAAAAACAAATAAAAGGATGGCTGTTGTCACAGAATTATGCTATAACCCTCAAAACTTACACATGAAAGAGGTTTATTCATTGTTTATTCATTTTGTATAAAAAAAAATCCAGTGAAAAACAGTAAACACGCTACTCCTAATTTCACCTGCATGTAAAAGTCATGTAAACTACTCAATGTTAAGTGATACAATTTTTACATTTGAGCATTTTATCCATGTTGGCAAGAGGATGATCATTCATACAGTATGAAGAATGTATTGCATGCGAGTGGTATACATGCATGTGTTAAACGGACATGTGTAAATTCACTTAACAACCTCCATATTTCCAGACACCCCTGAGATCTCGAGGTGTCGACTAGACCTTTTTACATCTGCGGCTCTGTCAAATCAAAAGCGTCTCCCTCCAAACGAGCAGGCTCCCGTCTGACAGACGCTCAGAGGACTCTCCTGTAACTAAATCTGTTAGTGTTGGCTTTGTGAGCTCCACACAGCAGTTTCACCTTATTAGAATGGTTTGAGTTGAGCTTGATCTGTCTGCAGTGGTTTTTTTTTAGTTCTCCTAAACGTATACTTAAAAGTATGTCAAGTGTGCTTTAACAAAGACTGTGCCTGGATCTGCTCTCTCTGAGGTCAGTGTAAAACCTGGAACAATTACCGTACCTCTGAGCCTTGGACGGAGATCCTCTCTCGCTGGGTTTTGCTGGAAAAATACTTAATTTGTGGTGGCGTCACTGAAGAATTTCTAGGACATGGCTGGTTAATTGTGTAAGATTTTATCTCGTACTGTTATGTTCCAAACAATGAGTTTGGTGGTTCAGTCTATCAGTCAAATATGCTTTTCTGACTTTTGGGACCTCGCTAAAAGCCCCAGGTTACTGTCATTATCTGACATGAATTGAACTCCTCCATGATATACAATCCAATCTGGATTATAGATTTACACCCCCCTCCCCCACCCCCACCACCAGTTTTGCCAAAATGAAGAGATTAATTGAGGTCTCTTGCTTGCGTCTTTATCCTGGAGTTGAATCATTTGCTTCCACTGGATAATGTCATTGCAGCTTTGACAGGCCAAACCACTGAGCTGCTAGACAGCTCCACTCTGTCTTCCTGCCCCAGAGAGACCACCATCTCAAAATCATGACACATTGTTGTGGCTCAAGCATTTCATTCGTTTTGGCAAGGAAACACAATTGCCTACAGATGCCATCTGAGCACACGAGTTATTTGTTTGGCCATATTTTTATAGTGCAGTGACCTCAACATCCTTCACCTCTAGTTAATTAATGCATACATCTATTGATGCATTTGGACCCACAGGGGTTTCGGGCTGTTTGGTATCAGACCTCGTCTCCCAGGCGCTTTGTCTTTGTCCAAGAAGCAACTCACTGCCTGTTCCTCAAGATCCAGAACCATCTTGAGGAACTTTGTGTAGAGTTGAATTATACAAAGAGATGTGCATCTTGTTTAATGGCATAATGCCATTTAAGGAACGCCAAACAATGCAGGCATGTGTCTTCTATTCTAAAACTTAACATGCAGGCTGCCCTGGTTACCTTAATTAAAGTTGCTAAAGCAGGGGTCTGCAACCGGCAGCTCTGGAGCCACATGTGGTGCTTTGGTCCCTCCACCGTGACGCTTTCAAGCTTTGACCAAAACTAACATAAAACTGTATTTTATAGGATGTTATACCGCTCCCCCCCAAAAAAGACTAGCTTTAGCAGTTCTCCTGTAATTTCCTTTGCAAATACAGTATGTGGATACTGGTACTAATACACAGAGTAAACTTTACTCACTTTAACTTTATGCTTTATTTCATAGGAAACCCAATTTATCCACCATAATTTAAAAAAAGCCTGCACAGTTCATTGTTTTATTAAAAAAAAAAAAAAAAGGCAAAACAATATATATATATATTTTTTTACTATCCAGTGATAGACTTGCAACCTGGATATGGACACCAGTGAACCCCTGCAACCACAAAAAGAAAAAGTGAGAAAGATAATTGATGGATGGATGGAATCCAGTCTTTTTTTTTTTCAACTTAAATTATCAATAAATATATCAATAAATCCTCATCATTAGATGTTTTTAGTTTTATAATTTCACATCTAGTGGCCAGAGAAGCCTCCTCAAAACAAACTTAAAGTGGCCCATGGGCCACCAGTTGATAATGACAGTTGTAGCAGGTTTTGCGGCTCTGGACATGTTTAATTTAGTGAACGAAGGGGCATACATTGCTCTTTTTGATCCTAGAGGTTGCATAGTCCTGAGCTAAAGGAAACCCTTTGCTTTTATCTGTTTTGATTGAACCAACCCATGCCATCAGTTTGTCAACTTTAAGCCTTATCTATCAACCGAGCAAAAAAATGTGGTAGTCATTACTGGTGGCATGCTTCTGTAAGCACGCTTGTAAAATAATGGCTGTTTCCAGAAGCTTCTGTTGTCTGCTGGTGAATTCTAAAATCTTTGTGTTGACAGGAAACAAGCCTTGGTGAACTGCCAGCCTCTTAACATGACCTAAAAGTTTTCCAAACAGATGTAAGTCAGAGTTCAGTTTTCCAGTTTATCCACCCAGACAGTCTCAGCAGAATGAATTATCTAAAATGTCACAGAGACAAAAATATGGATAGCAGTGAGTGCATTTCAGTTCAGTCCACCTAATCCACTTCCAGGCTCGTAAAGCTCAGCCCTGTTTACTGACCTCCCGCTTCTTTCCAGAGGAATTATCTGCGCAAACATTACTTCCATTCTCAAACACGTGAATTTACAATCGATGTCCATGTTTGAGCCCATGTCAAACTGGATGCCCAGAATTTACAATTTGAAGGATTACAAAGAGATCAAAACATGTCCGCATGTAGATTTTCTTCATATTTCAGAGGATTAAATGCTTGGCAGCTGTAACAAAAGAGCCTTTACTATACTGTATATGTGGTAGACTCTTGACCTTGTTTAGGTGATAAACACAAAATGTGCAGACTATCAATGCATATGTTTTAAAAAAAGTATGCAACAGAAACTTTGAACAGTTGGCTGCTTGATAATATATATACTGTATACACCAAATGCTATGTAATATTAAAAATGTTTTAACTGATGGTGGATTTATATTCATTTATTCCCCAATATACTGCTTGGCAGTGTCGAGAAGAACCTGAAAAATCCTAATACTGATTGTGTTTCACCTGCATTCAGCAAAGCCATAAGAATTGGTGACTGAGGAAGAAAGCACATTTTGTCGATGCATAAAATAGGATTCAAAGCAAACAAATCCTTTGGAAAGACAAAAAAGACAATAAATGATGTGTTTAATATGAAAACATTCAGTTAACACCGTTTGGGGGGAACAACTGCAAAGACTGTAAAAATACAACAAAAAGTTCAAGTCAATTGTTTTGTCATTTCCATCACATGCGGTACATGAGGTGGAACAAAACTATCTACACGGGGTCCCAGTTACACCCAAAATAGCTAAATATAAAGTATAAAAGAAACAGTAAACAAGAATCTAAGATATACACTATATGCTAAACAAACAGCAAACGGTGCACTAAAATATCTAAGATATACACTAAACACTAATAATGTTAAGCAATACGGTGCAACAACAGCAACCCAAACATGATGAGCAGATGGGTATGAATGAATACAGAAGCATGAGATAATCAGCAGCATTGAAATCAGCAGCATGGATCATCAGCAGCACAGATAAGTCACATGTCAGCAATCGTATTGGCATTACAATGATGTTTTTTTTTCCCCTCACAGTTGTTATCCTGGTTAAGGATGTATGAGTCTTTTGTAATCTCAGTCATAGATGACGACAAAAATGGTTAAATCATGTGATCAGGACCAGTTTCTTTAAGTGAAGAAATGTTTTGTCCCCCATCCAGAGGAGGTTGGCTTTTCAACACAGCAATGTGGGACAGATTGGATTGGCAGGCCACAGACTGATGAAGTCCTCTGGATGGAGGACAGAACATTTCTCCAAGGGACCAGATGCCGATTTAACCATTTTTGTTGGATTTATGAGTCTAACAGCCTCAGGGTAGAAGCAGTTCCTTAGTTCTACACTTAATCCTCCTCAACCTCCTGCCTGAAAGAAGTGGGGCAAAAAGTGCATGCTGGGTGAGTGGGGTCCTTCATGATGCACGCCGCCCTTTTCCTGCATTTAGAGGTGTAATGTCTGTGAAAAACAAGTCATAAAAAAGTCATAAATCACTTTGTGTATTAGAGATGTTTTGTTGTTGACTGTGTGTCTTCTTTTTTGCTGTGTGAAGCATTTTGACTTTACAAATAGCAAGCGCTTCGTGAAGATTATGCCTTCCGAGTGTTTTTCCCACAATAAACCGACGTGAACACATCATCTCTATTAGGAATTTGCTTGTTTGGCTCGTAAACACGATGACTCGTCGTTAATTACCGGGAGTTTGGGATTCCATGTGTGACTTTTTGACATTTCTCCAGCAGCGCGGCGGCTTTAAGGAGGGGGGCGTGGTGCTGCTGTTTTGACCGACTTGTCCGCGCTGTCACTCCCCACTATCACGCAGCTGAATGAACAGTCAACAGGGGATCGGCTCTGCTCCGACGCAGATTGCTTTTTTTTTTTTTTTTTTTTTTTTTTTTTTTTAATTCAGGAAGGGGGGGTTCCTATTTGCTTGCTGACAGCAGCACGGGATTATTACCGCCGAGCAGCTGCTGTTCCCTCGTGAAGAATCAGGGAAGGTAGGTGCGTGCTTTCTCCGTGGATGAATGAAATAAAACTGCATTTGCAGTGACGGCAGCGGACGCGCAGGAAAGCCATCGGCTGGAGCGCATTTGACGCGTAAAGACGCAAACAGGAATTTGACGTGCGGTTAATTCTTAAAATAAAAATAAAACAACAAGATTAAAGCTTCGCTTGAAAGATTTAAGGCGAACGAACTGCTCTGCTGCTGTAGATTCCAGTTAACCCAACCCTTTGAAGCGTCCCTGAACGCCTCCTGCTTGAATATAATTGACTCCAATTATAATATTGCTCAATCCTCCCATCAGTTCGGCAATAACACGTTACAGGCCGCCATTTGAGGCATATTGATTAATTTATAAGCGCTCCTTTGATTGACATGTTGCCTCTATTTTTTATTTATTTTTAATTGCGCGCAAATTTTCTGCGTCTAGTGATCAGCTGTTGCATGATGACAGACTGCAGTGAGAATTGGTTGCTCATTGCTGCTCAATGCATTTGACCTCGATATTTTCCCTGTCGTGCATTCACTGGGCTAAATAGATACGATGTTATTCCCAAGATGGTCCATAGAGGGCGCTGCCTCACCCAGTTCTGCTTCACCTGCACAGCAAAAGCTGCGATTTTCGAACAGATGTGATTCCTATCTTTGCATTTTGTTTAAATCAAGATCTCTACCCTTTAAAGCTTTTGTGATACTCCCTTTTCCTCGAAATAACACAGAAACTTAATTGACATAAAGAAAAAATAACACATTTTGATTTTGATTTTTACTATCGGTCATCTTTTTTGGCTGTCTCCACAAAAATAAATTATTTAAACCAGACTGAATGGCTTACTGGTTGTGATGGATGTGTAACTGCGGCGGGCAGCAGCTTCCTTTCTCTTGAATTAAACTTGGCTGCAGGGAACTTTTCAGGTTCTGTTTTACGTCCAAACACCGGCACGTCAAAATATTTCTTCCTCTAACAGAAAACAGGTGTCTCCTCACAGCTTGGCTGTCTAAATATCATAAATAAATGTAGACACTAATTCAAGATGGAGAGTTTTTTTTTTTTTTTTTTTTTTTTTTTTTTTTTTTCAAAATAAAAAGTTGTATTTAAATATAGTAAAGGAGACATCTTTTTTTTTTAAGCTGGAGCTGAACACTTGGACTCTCCAGAGCATCCTTAAATCATCCAGTCCATGCAACTCTTTGGTTTATAGAACAGGAAGGCACCATGAGGTGTTTAATCTAGCTGAACATCTGGCAGTGATGCAGTTCTGGATCCTTTTGGCTGGTTGCTGAGGTTTTACAAGCACAAAGCGATCCCCTCCTGCTCACCCACACAGCTTTGTTTGAGGAGTTGGTAACTTTTGTCTCATCTGGATGAGCACTGTTCTGCTTCAAGATCATGAAGTGGGGCCAAAATGATTCTCAGCTGTTTGGAGAAGTAAGAAAATTTGATAAAAATAAAAAAAATGGCAGTGTGGCGTGAAAGAGTTGACTGGAATATGACACTGGATGACTTTTAATCAGGCTAACCCAAACTGTAAAAAGTGTTGGATTTGTCCATACAAAGGCTGCTGAGGTTGTTTTTAACCAAAGCAAACTGAAAGTTGTTAATGGATGTCCACATTTCATGCGTTTATTGAAAAGCCCTGCTCTTCAGCCATCTGCAATACTGTATATTGAATTTTAATACATTTTTGTTGGCTTTCAATTAAAAAAAAAAAAAGGAATATTTATTTACTCTCCATTCAGACTTGTAAAAAGCTGCTCTCGTTGAGTATTTTTAGGTCTGCTGTTTTGACTAAAGTGCAAAATGCTTATCCAGCTACCTGTGTGTTTTCAGAGGAGCGAGAGAGAAAGAAAGAAAAACACGTCTGACGTCCAAAAGTAACAGAACCACAGAGCTGAGGTGTTCTGCTCCTGGCTACGGCCCTGCTGAGTGAAGGACTTCTGGTTGTCTGTGTTTGTTTCTGTGGGAGGAAGGATGAGGGGGAGCTTTGATCAACACTGTGTGCAGCCACACATGATTTTGGGTTTTACCAGGTCTAAACTGAAATGCCACATGCAGGGGTGGCCTGCAGGGGAAAGACGAGGTCATTGTTCCCAGAACAGGCAGCTGAAGTGGAGGTTTGCTGACTTCTGTCAAATGTTTTGGTTGGCTGATCATTCTGATTGTTGGCGTTGCAAGGTTACTTTTTTAGTAGCAGAAGGCACTTGCTGAGCCAAGCAATGGCTTTTTTTTCTATTTTCTGTTCTTTGTGCCACCTTTTGATGAATATCAGCAACATGTAAACTAATTTGTTTCATGATTTATCAAATGCACTCTGAGTTTAAATGCACAGCATCTCTTGGTTAAACCACAACTAATGAGAATGATCACTTCTTGAAAACATAGTGTCCACTCCTTTTCTTATTGCTGGCGCAAGACCTAGCTAGAAGCGATGACAAGCAGTGAGGGAGGAGTTGGTCTGAGTTTATATAGTGCCACTTGTAAAGTTACACAGTCAAAAATTAGCAGCAATATGTCTGATGTATTTAGCCTTTCATAAGAAAAAAACACTTTTTTCCCAGTCATATTCTCACCATGTTATTCATACATTTATAAATGTCATAATTTTGAACTAAATATTTAATTACAAGCTAAATATTTAGTTTACAAACTAAATACTTAACTTGAAAGTTAAATATTTAGTTAGTAAACTAAACTATAGTAAATTAGTAAACTATTTATTTAGTAAATTAAATATTTAGGTACCAATTAAATATTTAATATCCAAGCTAAATATTTATTTTCAAAACTGAACATTTAATTTCCTAACTAAATATTTATCGTCCAAGCTAAATATTTAATTTCCAAACCAAACATTTACTTTCTGAGCTAAACATTTAATTCCTAAACTAAATATTTTATTTGCTAAATAAATATTTAGCTAAAACCTGAATATTTAACTTGCAAGTTCAATGTTTAGCTGGCAAGTTAAATTTTTAGGTCTGAGGTAAATATTTATTTAGCATTAATTGTATATTTTGGAAATTTAAATGGTGGCATCACTGTGGCGCAACTGGTAGAGCTGCAGCCTCTCAGTGAGCAGATCCCTGGTTCAAATCCCAGTCTGGGGGTCTTTCTGGGTGGAGTTTGCATTTTCTCTCTGTGCATGTGGGGGTTTTCTTGGGGTACTCCGGTTTCATCCCACAGATGAAAAACGTGCATGTTAGGCTGATTGGTCACTCTGAATTGTCCCTAGGTTTGTGTGAGTGAGAGAGTGAATGGTTGTTTGTCTTGTTTGTCTCTGTGTGTCCCTGAAATGGACCTGCGACCTGTCCAGGGTGTACCACGCCCCTCACACAGGGATTGCTGGGGGCACCTGCGACCCCCATGACCCAAAATGGAAGAAGCGGGTAATAGATGATGGATGGATGGAAATTTGAATGTTTAGTTTGTAAAAAAAATAATAATAATAAAAAATAAATAAATTAGTAAAATTAAATATTTAGTTTAGGGATTACATTAAATTAAATATTTAGTTAAATTAAATATTTAGTTTAGGAATGACATGTTTAGCTTGGACATTATTTGTTTAATTTAGAAATTACATAGCTTGGATGATAAATATTTAGTTTGGAAATTAGATGTCTAGTTTTGAAAATAGACACTTAGCTTGGAAATTAAATATTTAATGTATACCTATATACAGTATTTAGTTTACTAACTAAATGTTTTACTTGCAAGTTAAATATTTAGTTTGTAAACTACATATTTAGCTTGCAAATTAAACATGAAGTATGAAACTATGACATTTATAAATGTATGAATGACATGCTGAAAATATGACTGAACAAACAAAACAACAACAACAACAACTTTTTTTTTATTAAAGGCTAAATAAACCAAAATATTGCTGCTAATTTTGGACTGTGTAACTTTACAAACAGCACCCCATACAGTATAAGTTTGGGTGGGAGGAAGTTGCTAAGTTTGATGAATTATCTGAGTGACTGAGGTTTACTGTGTACCTCATTGTTGGCAGCATAAATGTTCAACAAAACATAAAGTAATAGCAGTTGGTTAATACACATTCAGCATATTTACAAAGTTTTTAAATGAGTTTAGGAGGAAACTGCTGTCCTAAAATATAGCGTCAAAGGTCATGAGCATGTTTGTGGCATTCTGCTTGTCCTGCCTCATAAAATGTTTGTCCTGAAAGTTGCCTGCAGGTTTTCAACATAGTTCCATTTTACTCCTTACTCATATCACACGCTGAGGAATTGGTGAATGGATTATTAGTGTTTCTGCCAGTCTGCTCCTGCTGTTCATCTATTTTAGTGTGGCGGAGAGGCTTGTTGCATCTTTGTGGAGTTCTGCTGCGGGCCAAAGAAGTTTGGGAATACTGTAATTACCAGTGAGAGTTTAATCGTGGACTGTCCTCTCAGTCTTCATTCAAAAGCAGTTCCTTAAAAGTTCTGAAATTTGATGATGTGCTGATAGTTAAAAAATGTGTTTGTGTTAGTTCTGGGGAGGGGTTTCAATAAATGCATTTAAATTCAGTTGTTTTATTAGGCTTCAAAAAATATTTAATTTAGCTTTTTTTTTTAACATTTCCAAATGTCTTCCTAAATATTTACTTACATTATTTTGGTGGTATGAAAATTTAGAATAATTTATAATATTTTAGGAAAGTCTCCATTGAAGCGCCAACAAACTGTTTCTTCAACAGTATTCCTGCTGTTCTCTGCTGTGGAGAACCTGAGATTGAAAGGAACTTCAGCATACCAGGAATGCTCGTGGTGTGCCAGAAAGTCTTGGCATCAGATCAGCCTTGAGTTTACCCAAGTATGAAGTGCTGTAAAGTACATCTACTTGTATCTTGCATCTGTAGTTTCCCTTTAAGTTGTGTTATATTATACTTATGTACTTATGTAAATACACTGATGATTGAAGTTATGAAACAGCTGTATGAGTCAGCTCCATGTGTCATGGACTTTACAGTATTGGTGCTGTTAATTAAAAGCTTAAACGTGAGGGGGAAAATTGAGGCTTTTGTACAATTAAAAAAAAAAAGTTCAATACAAAAACAACTGGACTTTTAGTCGAGCTTCAGTTATGAAAAACACTACATCATTGTAAAAAAGCTTGTGAAGATTCTCAGTCATCCAGGACATGATAAATTAAAAAAATGTTCAATACAAAAACAACTGGACTTTATTTGTTATAGAAGATGTTTTGTTCTTCATCCGAGGAGCTTTCTCAGTTCAAAAAGCAAAGAGTGTGGGGTTCAAGTTAAGAGAGGAGCCTCATCTGTGAATTAGACTAACAAAGACCTTAAGAAACACCTACTGTTGAAGGTGTGAGGTGTGATTTGTCAATCTGTATGTGTGTATCTTATCTCATCCAGCCTATGTGACCTGAACCCCGCACTCTCTGCTCTTTGAAATGAGAAAGCTCCTCGGATGAAGAGCGGAACGTCTTCTGTTACAAATAAAGTCCAGTTGTTTTTATAATGAATGTTTTTTTTTTTTTTTTTATTAATCATGTCCTGGATGACTGAGAATCTACACAAGCTTTTGTACAATGATGTAGTGTTTTTCATAACTGGAGCTCGACTACCATAATAAATGTGCATGTTTCCACCTTTTTTTTTTATTTTCATTATTATTATTATTATTATTATTAAATATAATTATCTGATACAAACTGCAGACTGGTTAAGGATGATTCCCCCCTCCCCCTACAGTACCCATATAAACCCACCATAAAGCAGCATGAATGTTGGATGATTAATTCATCAATCATATTGAGACTCGGGGACCAGGTGTTTATGTAAGATTGCCTCTTTAATGTCTTTGACAATTATTTCCCCATGAGTGGGATTCATTTAGCACGGGGGGGTAATGGAGGCTGAGAATGTCCTAATCTTTCTTAGCTTTGTGACAGATTTGTCTTCCTTTGGTCAGTCGGCCGAACCTTTCCTCACCCCTATAGATCGAGCTCAATACACTGGTTGTTTCAGTCCCCTGTCTTCATGTAGTCTCAAGCAATTAACCTCCATCAAAATGGGCTGCAGAAAGGCAGGCTGAGACCCGGGCATTGCTCCTGCCCCTTGGCTAACATCACCCTGAGAGAGCGAGTAAGGCTTTGTCAGTAGATGGAAGTGGAGGGGTGTCCACATGGGACCTGGACTTGCGCTACGTCACTGTGAGCACAAAGCAGCTCTTTAACTTGGGAGCTGTAGCACATCTGGAATTACTTAGAAAATGTCTAGTGCGTCAGCCTAGCCTTAATCTTCTGGGCTGCAGGTTCCCCCCTCACCTCGACATCTTTTGCTTCTGAAGAAATAGCGAGAAGTGGTGCCTGGAGATGTTCTGCTACTTTTCTGCTTTTCAATCCTGCTTGAATAAAAGTCATTCAATTGGTGTTGTTTAAATCCACAGTTTTAAGGTCTAGTATTGCTTTTATTCATGTGGACCTAACTGCATTAGCTATAACTTTTATTTTTGTAGATGTTTTTGTTTCCATTGTCCTAAATTAATTAAAAATTGATTAATGAAATGCAAAAAAATAGATATAATAATAATAGAAACACTCCCATCAGTAATGCAATGCCAGTGTGACATCATCTGTAGAGATTGGCCTCTAAACTCTACAGCTGAGTGCAGATAACGGAGCATTGTGGATGTTTATTATTTTCCCCCCCTCTTCTGCATTCCAACGTCTTATTTATAATGGCCGTGATCTCCGGCACTGGGGGGCTACTTCTATAAAAGGAAGTTTGAAAACTTGTGCCGACCCTCTCAAGAGGAGGCTTGCATGCCACATTTTCTTAAAGATGTAATCTTGAGATTTCAAGTAGAATGACATCAATCACACAGTTTAAAAACTTCAAGTTTGGCTTTGGTCGTGGTTTGAGATTTTGGTGGTTGAAGTGGGGGGAAAAAAAAAAAAAACCCGATGGCTCTGAACTTTTCTCATTCGTCCTCTTTGTCTTACATTGCCGAGTACCAGGATCCAAACCTCCCTCATTTAGCCTCAACTCTTCTTCACTTAACAGTCCAGATGTCCTCAGTGGCTTTACACCCTATTTAATTAGCAACATATGGTATTTATAGGAGATTACCTTAATAAAGCCATTAACAAGTGAACTGTGTATTTGGTTAAGTTGTCTGTTAAAGACTCTTACAGCCCTCTTGGCTCCAACATTAAAAGTTACACCTGCTGGTTAAAAAGGTTGGTAAAGTGTTGAGTCCACTTGGATTTCCAAGTACAGTACTAAGTAATTGAGGGCCTTTTAACAAGAGAGCCATCCTAGCATTCTTTGTTTTGTGTCATTGTACAGTAACTATCAGATCTTTCTTTCCCTCCCTCCTGCCAACTCCTTGGTGGACAAGGGTTCCTTTTTCCTCTGCCCCGTGCAGCTCTGTTTGGGTTTCATTGTGGGAAAAATTCTCCACTGTCCGTGAGAGTCCTCCGCTCTCTGGACTTGCTTTTCCCTTGGGGTGCTCCATATTTCGAGGCACTGAGCACCACTGCTGTGGGGCTTTGGGGCCCTGGGGTTCTAGTTGTCTCGGCAACTCCTCGTGGTGCCCAGCAGAATTCATGTGCCTTGTCTTTGGACTCTAAAACAACATTTTTTAAGATATTTGTTTGACCTGTCCCCTGATGATTGGACTCGACAGCGCAGTTTGTCTTTTCTTGAGGTAGGGAGGGAGTTTTAAAGGCAAAATTATAAAGAAGATTGGCATAAAGAACTCCCCACCAATAAATCACTTTAGATGGGGGCTTAGATTGGGGCCTGGGTCTTGATGTATTATGGTTTTGCAATGGGGGCGGGGCTAAGACTGGTTTATGTTGGCTTTGAATGCAAAGTTTTATGACTTTAAAGTCGGATATTGACCTTGAGGTATAATGTCTTTGGCTTTTTGCACAGTTTACATTGTGTTGTTCTGTCATACACAAGCGTTTTTTTGCCATTTTTGGAAGAGTGCATTTCATTTTTATATGCAAATCCTTTTTTTGTTTTAACATCAGTATGGAATTTCACTGAACTACAGGTTTAGTTACAGCAGAACAGGCTACCATTTTTACTGAAAACAACAGATTTTTGTCTAGCAAAGCCTTCCTGCTCGATTCTGAATTAGATTTTATTAACCAGAATTCACTTTACGGGTGTGACCTGTATTTTATTGAAGTTATCTAAGACTAGAGCACCTAAATTTTAGCTTTAAATGGTGTTTCATTGCATTTACATCCTGTTGTGTCTCTGCACATCTTAATAGTCATATCCTAACTCCATCTTCTGGAGTTGGAAACATAACTAATTATGGGAAAATTGAAATAAAATGCCTGCAATATCAGTAGGAAACTTCTGCAGAGAGCTAAAACCAAATGACTAAAGCATTTTACAAGATAAAGAGCATCATAATTCTTGCGCAGCCTTGTAGAAGACTAAATTTGGCTCCTGTATCTTCCCATGCATTTCTTTTAAATCATGTAATGACTTCATGCTGCACTTCAAAGCTCTTAAGTTGAATAGAAAGCTGTGACAGGCACTTTTACTGTGTGCGTCAGGTTTTCCCTCAGGCCCCTAATGTATCATTGGCACTAGCTGCCATTGGTTTCTATTTGAGCTGTGAGATGGATGAGCAGTTATGGATTCAGGAACACTTCTGTCTTTGTGCCATCATCTCACTAAACATAGAAAATCTGAACAGTGGACCTGAGCCAAATCCTTCTTCCCCAACAAAATTCTTTTTGCCGAGACTTCTTTACTCCAAATGACAAACCACTTTGGCAGAGAGTGAAGCATTCACGTTTGAATGAATGAGGTTCTGTCTCTCGAGCCTTGTTGAAAGGGCTCTTTTGCTTATATCCTTCAGTAGAACAGATTGATCGTCAGCACATGTAAATGGCCCGTTGAAAGGTAAGGTGTTTATTTGAGCTGTTATAAACTGCACCGTTAGCCCAGATTTAGCATCATGGGGGCGTTTTCCACCATCTGGAAACACTAGCTGGTTGCCCCTTTCTTCTCCAGTTTAGTTCTTCTTGCATTCACCTGCAACTATAACCTGTCAGCCTGCTCCTGGTGTTTCCTGTGACTTATTGCATCTTCTTTGTACTGAAGAAAAACACAGGTATTCATGCAGATACTGGCTCCTCTTTATTTATTTTTTTATTTTTTTAATAGTTCTACAAATGAAGAGTAAGCCTATTAAAACAGATGCCATCTTCTGATATTTCCCTTGTGGTAAATATCACATATGGACATCATGTGACCCCCCCTCCAACTGTTCCCTTTAGTTGCTAAGATACACCCTCCCCCAGTCCACATCCTTCTCTTCCTCCTTTGCATCGTTCAGCAACCTCTCTGTTCAGTGTGCTGTTTTCCTTCTCCGTCCTCTTGTTTAAACTATTTGCCATCAGCATTCAGGAAGTGTGGGGGTAAACAAACAGCAGGAGCTCGTCGAAGGAACTCGGATGACCCGATCACGTCCTAGCAACTGTGGAGATGAGGTTATTTTGGTCCCTCGTTTTTAGGGTTTAAGTTAAAAGATCTGGGGGTCAGCGCTTTTATTTTGAAGCGTTGCCACTCACTTCTAAATGAATTGCTATTCCAGCTTCGACTCAAAAAAGAAAGAAAGAAAGAAAGAAAGAAAGAAAGAAAGAAAGCTCGAAGCCCTTTTCTAGTGGGTGTGGATTATTTTAAAATAAAAGTTCAGTCAAGTTTATGTGGAAGATAAACAGTTTCATGTAATGGTGGTCTGTGGGCACATGTGTGTTGGAAGTTCAGCGACGAAGGGAAACCCCATAAGTCAAACAGTCAGGCAAACATTAAAGCTGCAGGAGCTTGGTATCTGTTCCAATAGCTTAGCTTGACTTTTTATATTTTTATTTTTTGGTCTGCATCACAACCTGTATATTCCTTCAGGCCATTTAATGTCTACTTTCCTCCATCTTATCAACTTTTGTGCCCATTGAATGTGAACTCAAAATGATTGTGATCATCAAATTGAGAAATAAAGAGTACAATAAGTCAACGTAAGAGCCTCCCTGGCTGCTCTCCGTGACATCTGCTAGGTTTGATGATGGTAGTGGGAGTGTGGATTAAAGGTATTAGCCAGACAAACTGGACCCTCGGTTCCGACGTGCTGTAATCTCTGCTATATATGTCCACCCACCCCTGCCCACTCAATCCCCAGCCCCAACCCTGCTGTGCTGACGAGTAAAATCCCTTCCAATATGCAATTAAATGCCAGAGTTAGGCTTATTACAATGGCAGCTGTTCTAGAGAAGGAATAAAACAGAGTTTTATGATTGTACCTAAAGTTAGGTGATAGGGGAGAAAGAGAAAATACAGGCCCAGCTCAGATATAATGATATATTGTTGATTTGAATATTCAGATTTAACATCTATGCCGCCACTAACACTATATGTTTAAGAGCAACCTGTAATGTTTTTAGTAATGCAGCAGCTCCAAGTGAAATATCATATTTTTATAGTTTGTTTTATGTTATCAGGGGATTGCTTGAAGTAAAAAGCACTGCTTAAATAATTAATTTAATTTTTTTACATCGCTCCTGTTTTTGCATCACTACTTGTCTTGTGCAAAGCTCCTCATTTTACTTCAGTTTGCTATGGAGACCGTGCATGAACCAAACAATGTTTGAAGACTGCAGAGCTACAACATCTTGCATTCCTCATCTCTGCACTGTCGGCTTGTGTAGAAACATCAGCAAATTTAGACTTTGTGCATCAGTTTGGTTCAGTTTTTCACTTAAAAAAAAGGGGCAAAAATGAAGACAACCTTAAAGTAAACAACCTGCACTAATTTTATAAACATCTGTAGAGGATGCATGTTTTTTGTATCAAATATAAAATTAAATTAGAAGCAGGGTATGTGTGCTATGAACACTGATGAAACTCCCTACTGGAAATTTCTGTCTCTTCAAGCATACATTCAAATGAACCCATTCTTCCTGTCTTGGCTTTTTTTTTTTTTTTTTTTTTTTTTTTTTTTTTTTTTTTAATTTTATCCAAGAAATACAAGGTTTTGACTGAGATTAAGAGGAAGAATCCCTGTTGTGATTCGTGTGCTGTATACATCAGGGCACCAAAACTCACGTATAAGATAGTTGAGAAAGTATTAAAACAGACACTGGTCATAAATCTGCCTGGCTAATATTTCCCTTACTTACTTTTTTAACTTTCCTCTTGAAGTTAAAGCTTTTTGAAAACTTTTTTTTCTCTGCACATTGTTAGATGAAGTGCTTGAATTGTTGTTTAAGTGTAGGTACCTTTTTGTTTGTGTTAAAGACATTCAGATTTGGACATGATGGCAAGTGATGAGCATAACATTGTTTCATCAGTCAGTGTTCATTGTTGAGATGGCTGCACTGAAATGCGTCAAGGTCACCCAGGTCTTTTCTCTCATCTCTTAAAGGATCTCAGAGACCAATTGTGTTCAACGTTGAGGTCATAATAATTCCCATTCCCCCTCTGGTGCTGCTGTTTTATGAGGATAGGAAAAAAGGAAAAAGTCAGACTCATTGTTCTGTAACGGAAACTAAAATGTTAAGAAGGAAAAGCAGCATGGGGAAACTGCTGACCCACATTTTTTTTAATCATGTACTGGGACACAATTTTAGGCCCAAACTGACCATTTAACTTAAATGGCATGTAATTGGAACAATGTGTGTTGATAGTTTGCTCCAAGACGACAAGATGTGATTAACAGATTTGTACTACTAGATTCCAGTTTATTTTTTTTTTATTTTTTATTTTTTTTTGGTTTGATTTTTGTTGGAGTTAGTTTTCCTCCTGTTGAATGAGACAACTGCTTGTTATGTTACTACATGTCAATTGTAATTTGTACTTTAATTTTTGCAGCAGTGGCAAACATCTGCATTAGCATTGACAGAATGAAGCTTTTGGATTTGACTTCCAAGAGGCTGGATACGACTGACTGGAGTTTGAGTTGAAGGCAGACCCTGGAGTTTTATTTTTATTTATTTATTTTTTTTTAATATATGGATATTTTATACAGTTTACTTTCCTTAAAAAAAATAAAAAATAAAAATAATAAAAT
>JARVLU010000624.1:15566064-15578804 GCA_031762415.1 Simpsonichthys santanae
CTGTATATATACTGTATATATATATATATATATATATACAGTATATATATTCAAAGATGCCTAACACTCATCTTTCAGTTTCAGTTCTCATCTATTTATAACTGCAGCTTTATTTTACCTATAGGAAATTCACAGTATGTGTTCCCACATCCACATGGTAGATCATTTGAGCTGTTGCCTCATTGAGAAGGTTGCTGGGTTGAATCAAAGCTGGGGGCATTTCTGGGTGGAGTTTGCATGTTCTTGCCATGCATGCATGTATTCACTCCCACATACAAATATGTCCCTGTGATGAACTGGAGACCTGTCCAGGGTGTCCCTAGGCTCTTGCATATGACTGCTGGATATGGGCACCAGTGACCGTCCACGACCTGAAAAAAATCTAAGCAAGTGAAGATAATGGATGGATGGATGGATGGAATTAACACTAAGTGAAAATACAAGAATTGATATAAAACTATGAAAAAAGCTGAAATTTAAATAATTTTGCTTATGTAAAATGTGCAATGTGAAAAACAAATGAGTAAATAAGGAGCCTTGTTAAACGATGACACTTAAAACATATTGAGACAAGTTTAATTTTGATGCTAAATTTTTTGTCATTGTTTAAAACCAAACACATCTTTAAATCTCAGCTTCAGTGTTGACATTAAGCACCACATTTGCCAGAACCAGTCAGTCTCCTCCAGTTCTCCTGCTGCTGCTGACTGTTTAGAAGGGTTGACTATTTTTACACAGAGCCACCGTTAGTCAGATTTAATAACTTTATAATAAGTTGCTTTTGGGGTTTACACAAAAAGTGGCACTGAATTGTGTGGCAGTGCATAAAACTGTTTGTGTTTTTTTTTTTTTTTTTTTTTTTTTTTTGTAGTGATTGAATTTCAGAAACACTTTGCCTCCATTCTTATTGTGGACAGTTAAATTGTAGGCTTGATTTCACAAACATTGTGGGTGTTTGGGCTTAGTTTTTTTTTTTTTTTTTTTTTTTTTTTTTTTTTTTTTTTTGACACTTTTGACTGCACATAATGAATAAACATGACCTTCTGGCCTGTCACTGTGTTTAAAAAAAAAAAAAAAAAAAGATGGATGTCATGAGCACGTGCCACTGGTCTTAAGATACAGGAGTCTGCTGAGAGCTCAGCTGGCTTTAATCAACACCATCACTTCCCCTTCTGGTGGGTAATCGGCGCTCCATGGACCTCTGAGTGACACCCCGCCCCTCCAACCTCTGCTCTCTAACAACACTACGCCCAGCGTGGGATGACACCCTATATATTTATACTGTCTTAAGCACACGGCAGTAAGAAGAGCCATGCTAAAAGTGTGCCCCCATGCTTAGATAATTTTTTAGTCATCCCTGAACACAAACACATCAACACAATTATAATATATTTGATTTATTATTGATTCACTTTAATATTTTAAACTTAGGCTTACTGTAATTTTGGCAGAGTTTGCTCATAGATTTAAAGGAGTTGTGGTGTAAGATTTGCAGTAATGAAATCGCTCTGTTCCGTGACACAAATGGAAAAATTAAGTATCAATTCAGCTTCAATTTGTGCATACTCAATAAGTAGCTGTACTGCTTACAAGCCAAAATGCAATGGACCAGCCCTGAAATGAAGCATCCTGACGACCCCCTTATTCCTCTAGTTTAATCCACCTGTTGTGAGGGAGCCCCTTTTTATCAGGGGGGCAGACTGGTGCAAAGGCTTAGTGGGATACTAAATCAGGGGAACAACATGTCTGACTCTTCTCACCATATAAGAGGCAGCTGGATAGATGCACTGTGTATGGCTGGTTGAGCACAGTGCACGAGTGTGTGAGTGATATTTTTGAGTCGAAGATCAATTGGTTCTTGGTGCAATAGGTTTACAAAACAGGCTGCATAGCTGTAGGTGACATCATGTAGTCAATTCTCCAGTTTATCAGTTTAATATGTTAGCATTCAGTAAATGCAGCTGCATGTAGTTTTCTGCTTTATTTTGTTAATCTTTTTCTTGGTTTCTGCATTAATATTATATATAGTTTTGCTTTCTGCTGTGTTGGAAAGTAAATATAACTGTATTTAATGAGCAGTGGATCAGAACGGATCATTCTAACCAACTGTAGAGATAAACGGGAAGTGTTTGTTATTCTTCTGACATCCCCAGAGAACTCAGTCAAGTAAAGTGGAACGCCCATCCATCACTGCAAGCATTGCAAGGCACAACAAGACAGACATTAGGTGGGGGGGGAGTTATAATTTACTTTTATTTTCAGAAGTAATCCATGGATTTAGCTGGATTTGTGAGTTCCATAATAGTCTTTTAAAAACTAAATGTGAACTATGTTAGGGACTCCCACTTCCTCTGGTTTGTGATTAAATCTTTTGAAGAAAAAAAAAAAAGCACAACTTTTTTTAACTTTATTTTTTCCCTATTCACAATGTCTTCACATACTGTTTCTGCTCAAATTTTACAGTTTTGTGGTTCTTTGTGCACATTATGGCACCAGCTAGTCATCAAAGCGCCTTCATCTTAACTTTTAATTATATAATTAGAGTATTAGGTTGTTTGTTTCCAACTATTTTAAAGCCCCGAGCTGTAATTTCGAGGCACTGAGCAACAATTATGCCCCAATCACTGCTGTAAGTCTAAAAGTTGACCTTGGTTGTTCAGACTGCCTTTGCTGTTGATGGGTTTCAAAAAGCTTCATCCTGATATCTGGAGCTCAGAGGTCAGGAGAAAGGGCAGAAGAACTTCGATTCAGACACACCTGCTCAGAAGGGGCCTCTGTTGGCAGGGCAGATGACTCCCAGATGTTTGCAAAGGATTGTATGACAGTCGTGACCCTCTGTGGTGTCACATTGAGAGAGGGTTCACTGTTTGAAGCTGAAACACTTTCGTCATACTTCCCGGCGTACTTGACCATTCATAAGCTTTTGATGTGCTTTTGAGACATCTAGAAGTTGCAATTTATGGCTGCTTTGAATCAGTTCATAGAAGAAAATTATTACACAGGTGGGCCTAAAGTCTTGGATTTAGACAGTAATAATTGTCTTAAAAAGCTTATTTTATTTTATTAGCCTTTTTTGGATGGCAGGATTTTAAAAAAGTTAAACTATAGCGTCTCTTGTATGGCTGAAGTTGGTTCTCTATAGATGGAAGACTGTCGCCAATATAATAGTCGCTGAAATATATAAAACTAACTTTTGAATTAAAGCGTCTGGAAAAAGAGCAAAGGCTTCAATTTTACCATCCGTCTTCCCCCCCGTTACTATTCTGTCAGCCACTATTAATCCCTTTTATAGTTCACACACCTGGATTCCAAAGTCTTAAAGAGAGCTATGAAATATGAATCATTATAACAGAAATATGGTTTTCTTGTGGGCTTTCATATTTTTAATGCTAAAGGTGTCAGCTGCTGTGGGAAAACTTTGCTTTGTTCCATTCACCAAGGAACATTTGTGCTCGTTTAGAGATTCAAAAGGTCAGTTGGGAAGTTCAGTAGAATAGAGTTACACATTTATTGTTCTAAAAACACTTTTTTAAACTTATATGGGGTATTGCTTTGCAAACCTTTCATGCGTTATGTCCAATAAACTCAGCTTAAGCTTCTGTCTCTGTGGGCCCCTTCGTAAAACGCAAGCCTTCAAAGTTCATCTGGCAAAGACGTATCCACATGTAATCCTTCTTTTAGTCGCAGCCCTTTAATGGGGCTGTTTGATTTAATGGAAATCAATTAAGGTTTGTGTTCATTAGAAATAATAATAATAATAATGAAAAAAGGTTCAGAACCTAAAACTAGACTCCCGGGAGGGACAAATGGTCCAACAGCATTTATGTGAGTTGCCATGGATTCAAGGGGAAAGGTAATCTGATTTGTGGGGGAAATGTCAGTTAAATCAAGTTGAGTCTGCTGCAATTAAACCCAATTAAAACACAAGTGTACCCGAATTGGACCAAGAAAAAAGATGAAGACCTATGCAACTTTACCTTTATCTTGTATCAAGGCTCATTGAGACCTTAATTATCAGTTTTTTGAATGTCTATGAAATCCTCCCATCCTTTGGGTTCAAAATATTTTTGATGGCTATAAATCGGCCAAAGCTGCTCTTAGTCATATTGTCACAAAACTTGCTTTTGTGCAGACACAATGTTTTTTCTTGTGCTCTGTGTAAAACCAAAGCAAACTCTGAGGTCAGGTGTTTTAACAGTCAGTTGAAAAACTAAACATTTGACTTGCTTATATGGTTTAGGAGGATCATTCTACATCAACTAAGTCCATTCTTTGTTTAAATGGCATTTGAAACACAAGAACGTCCTGAGTTGCCAACAAGATGTTCCAAACAGCTCAACTGCTGTTCATTATTTGGCAGAGATTAACACTTTTTGCTCCAAAAATAGAATATTGTACATCATAGAATGGTGACAATCAGAGGGCTTAAAATGTCCCTTTTTATTAAAGCTGCAGCGTTGGAGAAAACTCTTGTTGAAGCAGTCAAAGTTTTAATAATGACGGCCTTCTTGCTCCAAGATCAAGCTATTACATCATCTGTTAACATGATGAAGCTGTCATGAGTCAGTCAGCGGAAAGCTGCACCATTGTCCAAACATAACAGCATTTAACTGGCACACATCCACACAGACACAAGAGGCACTGTAGAAGCAGGCAGTTGGATGACCTTTGAACCTGCCCAGTCTGCCTCGTAGACAAAAGGGCCATTCAAATATGTGGTACTTTTTTTGCAAAAAGTGGGGAAAAAAGCACTAGATGGGTAATTTTTAGTGTTGATTTAAAGCTGATTGCTTGTCACACTTTTATAAAAGAAGAGCACAAAGAGTTAAAATAGAAGTTTACAAGTAAAATAAAGTAGACATTTTAAAAAAGGTGTACGAAAAAAAAACGTCACACTGATTTATCGTTTTCCTCTTTGCCATGATTACTTTTGAAAGATGGATGGTAGCGTGCTACCCACTATCATGATTCATAGGCAACATACAATTAGCTTGTGCCCTCACATTTATGCAGTCAAGAGTTCAGGCTTTGTGACAGCAGTAATATTTTTCTTGGTGGCAATTTATCTCTGGGCGGGTGTAAAAGAATGGCTTGTGTGCAAAGGGCTGTCACGAGGAATTCCTGGCTTAAACAAAACAAACTCATGTGAGAGCTGTCTGGTCAAAAGAAACCCTAAATAATACTGTAAGGAACAAAATGCTGTAAAACACGACTGTTTGCCATGTTGCCTTTGGCAGTGATAGACTTGGAGGAGTTTTTACTACTTTTTTCTCCAATAATTTTTTAAAAATTACAACAAAAAAAAAATCTATTTTGTACACTTGCAGCTGTTTCTTTGCTTTTATTAAGTTAAGCAGACTAAAGAGCAAATGGTGTTTGACCACATTAATTGGAGCGGCTGCAGCTGAGTGGTTAAAGCAGTCGTCCTCCAATGCAAGAGTTGGGGCTTCGAATCCACCAGCAGCCACATGCCTAAGTGTCCATGGGCAAGACACTGAACCCTTCATTGCCACTGATGTGTGTCCCATCGGTGTATGAATGTGATCTAAAAGCACTGATTAGTCTCTTTAGAATGATTTGTTCAATTGGCCTTGTATAGATCTAGTTGAGTGCTGTTGAATGAATGTTCTAGAATTATGCCGCTGCATGTGGGAGTAGCTCTGTTCCATTCATTCTGAGTTATTGCTTTTAAATACTTTAATTCTTCTTTTTTTCTGGATGTAAATCACTTTTTTTTTTTTTTTTTCAGATGATTATTCTCTGGTATCGTACGCTATCCATCTACTAAAACCATTTTACTTTTGGGCATTTGTTATGATGTGTAACCATGGCAACAAGGTGTTTTTTTTTTTAACAATCAGGAGCAGCTGATTAACATCCCAAACGCTCCAATACCTCAACTACAGCCCCAAATCCCAAATGAGTTGGAAAAAGAGGTGCCGTGGATGAATTCCCATCAACCCAGCAGCGATGCAGTCCTGCTGCCCAAGAGGGTCGAGAGGCCCGCCAGATCTGACAGCAAGCTGGATCTAGGTGGACGGATCAGTATCTGTGGCCAGATTTCTTCAGATTCACTGCAGGAGATCCTTCCTGCCCACAGCTATCAGCCTCTATAACAACTCTTGAATGAAACCAGGATGATGAGCTTTGGGATTAGTAAAGTGTTTTTGAATTGAATTGAATGAAGGGGTAAACGAGGGCACAGTGTAAAGTATTTTGAGTTTCATGATAAAATAGAAAGGTGCTATATAAGTACAATCCATTTATCATTAAGGGGACTACCTTGGGTGAGATAGTTCACCTTGACCAACCAATATTACATTGTTAGATTTTTTTTTACTTCAGCATACTTTGCAGCTGGATATCTGTGACATTTGCCTTTTGGTGTCATTTACTGTGGGCAAACAAATTGTCAGCTTTGCTTGTTTTTGAAGGAGTAACCATTTAAGACTGAAGGCTACAATCTGCGGCCATGACTGTATTTGTTTTTTCTTCTTTCAAATATGTGATGTGTGGGACAAGTGAAAACAAACATGTCCTTAAAATAAAAGAGCAGATGGTCGTAAAAATTAGTTTCATAAACTCCCCACCCACTTCTATTTTCTTGCAAGTGTTGTGGGGCATGGTGCTTATCACAAGCATGTCAAACAAACTCCATCTGCCTCAATTAGGCTGTGATGGATGATACAGGGGTAGCTGAAGTGCACTTAGCTGGACTGAAGCTTGGGTTTAGCGTGTTCCTCAGGGCTTCATTGGGGTTTCCTCCTGTGCTTTGGGGATAGAGAGCTCACCCTGGAGAGAAAGTAGAAGTGATGCGGCGGAGAAGGAGAAAGGGTGGGGGAAAGTCGGAAGTGGACGTAGACATCTTGGAGATAAGATGGCATTGTCTCTGAGCAGGGTTAATGGACGTGTCCCCAGAACTCTGTCAGGAATGCACACAAGCATCACTGCCAGCAGCTTGGTATCATCTGTCCTCTGTCCCCAGAGAAATATGACAAATGGTGTTATAGTTCCCATTTTGAATCTTTTAGAATACAAATGATTGCAATTTGAGGATGGTAAATGATGGTTTTATCACAATTGGATGGTTGTTGCATCAATTTTTTTCTTGTTTTATTTTAAATAGTTTCCCATTGCACTGCAACTTTATTTTGAAATCTGTGTCTTCTTAATGTCTGCTTTCAATGTCATGCTGTGTTGATGAATAATTAAAGTTAAGGAAAGGGGGGATGTCACAGTGTTGGTTATAAAAACCAAATTTGTCCATGGTTTTTTCAACTTTGAGTGCTTTGTATGGTGATATGTGGCAGCTGTGGCTGAGTGGGTAGAGCATTTGTCCTCCAGTGGGAGAGTTAGGGGTTCAGTCCCACCAGCAGTCACATGCTGAAGTGTCCTTGGGCAAGACACCGAACCCCTCGTTGCCTTCAATTTGTTTTTTCATCGGTGTATGAATGCGATGTTAAGCACTGATGTCTCTACAGATTCAGATTAGCTTTGTAGAGATCTAATACAGTGCAGTGTGAATGGGTAAAATGAAGTCACAGATTGTAGTGTAAAGCACTTCAAGTATCTTGATTGGATAGAAAGTTGCTATATAAGTACAGTCCATTTACCATATGAATTGGACACTGATTACATCCAAATTTTGAAATGTGGCTTTCTTCACAAAATAAGAACATCTATTGGCTAAGGGACAGTGGTTTATTTGCTGCACTCATTTCATGCATAAGATGGTTTTCAATTCAAGTAAGATTTATAATAACCCAGAGACAAAGAACAGTGCTTTGTTCCACCCCTGCTTCAACACAGTTTTTTATTGTTTGAGTTTATAGAGAATGACTTGTTCCTTAGTAGTGTTTTTATGGTACCAAAATGATGTGCTGTAGAAATTCGGGGGTTGTTATTTGTCCTAAAGTGGGATTTATGGGCGTCCTGAGTTCCTGATGTTAATCCTTGCGGTCACTGACCTTTATTTTATCACAACTTGAACTCTATTTCATAGACATGTCTACAGAGTGGCCCATGTACACCCAAACCACCGCCACCCCTCCACCCCAAAATTCCATGCATAACATCAGTCTGAGCGTATGCTGCAAACTAAAGCCAAGAGAGCTTTGTATAATCAAACCTGCCATCTCACCTTCTCAATGAACAATGATTGGATCACAGGAAAATCCTTTTCCTGTCTAAGTCACGGAGGCATTTACTAATGGGTAATGCCATGTTTGAGACATTCTTCCATTTGTAGGCGTGCAAATAATAATACTACGCCCAACAGGGTTTAGGCATTTAGCATTTCTTTTATATTTCTTCCTTCATAATATTTTTTTTATGCTCACTTGAAAAATAACTTCATTGGGTGGAGTTAGTAATGCAGGGTGGGAAACATAGGCCAAGAGAGGGGGCACTTCCTCTCATCTTGCCCCCTCTCTTGGCCTCACATAGTCCTCGTGGACTGTACACACATTCTATTTTCTTTATTATGTTTTTGAAAGAAAATCTCTTACCTTGTAGTTGAACTTCATATGGATGCTGTCATACACTGGGACTGGGACTCCGAAGAGGGGAGGGGAGATGAGTGATCAAAAGACAGCGAGGGTGGGGGAGAGTCAGTGGGGACGTCAACAGCTCAGATCCCAGCTCAGTCAGCTGAAACCCAGAGCCAGACTCAGAAGCTCAGAGAGAAAGCAGACCTAAAATGCAGCAACTTTACTCAAACTTGGCAAAAACATGGAAGCTAGATCTGAAACTCACACTTTGAAAAGAGCACAGCATTTTTTTTTAAACGAGGATACAATAAGGCTGTAAATTTCTCTAAAGCTTGCTTTGTGGAGTGGTTCTTTTCTCCTTTGTTGGTTACTGGACACGAGAGAGAGTCTCCAATGTGGGTAAGTACAAGATATTTGATCTTGATACGTATACTCGTAACCTCACTGATCACAGGGAGTAACAGTGAGCTGCTGTTCACACAGTAGGAGACCACACACACACGAGGCTACAGATAATCAGTCCAGTTTGTCAATGCACTGCATCCAGCTACTCAGCCTTGCCAAACACACGACTACCGACAGCATAATAAACAGCAAGTTAGAATACCCAGTGGAAAAATTATAGTAAAAGCTCAGCTGCAGGGAAACAAAGGCTTATGTTCCCTTTTGATTACAAATTCTAAATTTTATGTTGGTATTTCTGGACAGGTCAGCATTTTACACTCCTTTTTTTGCTTTATAGGCCATAAACAGCAGGAAAAATAGGAATGTGAAATTTATGTGGTTTATATGGTTCATGTTTGGGCTCTTTATTCAGCAGTGCTGACAGCACTTCTTCACCCACCAGTCTGCTGGTGCAGACTATAAACAGTTAGTGTGCATTAGTGATACGCTCGGATTTATTTTTAGCCAGTCTTCCTTGACTTTTCAGTCTGAGGATTGTAATTTTCTCTGGAAAAGCTTTCAAGTTTTCATGAATTATTCTGGGTTCGTTGTTCTTGTGGTCAGAGACGTCGAGGCTGATGTCAAGTTTCTGATTAAATCAAACGAGGTGCGATGTGATGACATGGACTTGATGAACGTTGTGGGTGCAGATCTATTTCAGGTCCAAGACCACAGCTCACTGCACATCAATCACATGGTCAAAGCCTTTGGTGCGAGTACCATCCTGACAGCTACACGTTCCATAACATTTCTAAGAACTGAATATGTTGACATCATGTTCTGGACTATCCTTCAAGCCATAGACCCTTTGAAACAAAATGTTTTTTTTTTTTTTAATTATTATTATTTAAAGTAAATCTTACATTACTTTTTTCACATAGAAGCATCTTAATTGTAAAGGCACATACATAAAATTCATGCACAACCTTTTAAAATTAACACATTGTAACATCAAACCTGAGTGCTTAAGCACAGCCAGTTTTTGACTCAGAAATAAACTTTGGAAAATAATTACTACCCTATTTATCACAGGTTTAGGGTTAAAACACATATCGTTTAATTAAAATATATTTAATATATAATTTGCACCCCTCTTTACCAGGACTCAATTCCTACTTTGGAAACCACTGGTTCAGCTGCTAAGATTATGGAAAAACATGCCTAAAAATTAAAATCCCAGTGTGACTGTTTTCCTCCTGAAAAGTTGATCTTTAAATTTATTGGTGTGAGAGATTGCAGTGATGAGTAAACACTCAAGACAAATGCCACTCAATCAACAGATGATTGGCCTAAAGGTTGATGATAAACTCTTTAACGCACTCAAAGTTGCTATCCATGAGTAAACTAGATATCCATTCCATCACATATAAAGCTTATGCTTCAGGCTACTGAGAACCTCCCCACATTCACGTGCACCAAGGGAGCAAGCAGTGTGATCCCTCCAGAAGATTCATTATGCAACAGAGGCATTGATGAAAGTAGAGGACTTTGCACTGTATGAACACCCTTTGTTGCCATCAGATCTGGCAGGGCTTTTCATATTTTATCGACCATTACAGTGGGACAAGCTGATCTGTCAGGATTAGAGGCGCTGTGAGGGATGGGTCGTAAGCTGCAGTCAACATTTTATCCCTTCAGTTCAGCTCCCAACACGATAATTTTCATTTGCACGGACAGGACTAGACAAAGTCTGTAAAGCTGCTTTAATCTGATCTTTTGGGATCATCTGCATGTTGTGTTTTCAGTAGACTGGTTTCAATGTCTGAGGAACAAAGATACTTGGGGCTTCACAAGAAAGGCTACTTACTCGTCTTTCTCTCTGGAAGTCCCCGCACTGATTGTGTGTCAAATGGCACTATTGCGTATGTGCCAGTGACACACATTCTGCAGTTTGAGATGTGTAAGCATATTGGTTCATACAGTGCCTCAATTCAGAGTAGGATTCCTGAAGGTTATTTAAAAAAAATTAGCTGGTCACTTCAGAGGTCTGTCCCTATATGCCTTGCTATAACTGTCCTAGAGGGGCATTCCCGGCATTACCCAGAAGCTTTATGTCCTCAGTGCCACAGCTGTTGTCTTCTCACCCGTGCAAGATTGGTTTCTATTTGGACTGTGATGCAAAGAATGAGAAGTTAAACAAAGACGAGGTGACAAATCTGCTGAGAACTGCTGACTCAACCAGCTTTAATGTGAGGTTGTGCAGAAACAAACTAGAGAATAGATGGGCTTCATTTTCTCTGCTTGTTCAAAATCAGGATTAAAAAAAACAACAACAACAAAGAAATTCAAGAATCTGTGTAAATTGGATGAGGTCACTGCAATCCTTCAAAAAGACAGATCCCTGGGGTGTTCGAAAAATATGAAGCTTCCAGGAAATTTGGCATCCTTTATCTCCTGAGAGTCATGGTAACCAGCTCTGAGGCTGAATTTGTGCCAGCTTTTCCCCACACATATAATAACATATCTTTAGTTGGTGGGATTTCATGAGTCTGGCGCGTTCCTCTTAGATGAAATAAGAAAGCAATTTGACATGCCAGGATAGTGCTTTGGGATTCGAGGGATGCAAGTACAGTATTGGATTTCATACCGAGCTCTGACAATATGTGGGAATGTTGGGGCCTTTGGAATGCAGCATGGCCAACTTTCTTCTCATTCCTCAATATTAATAGTAACTGATCTAATCTAGTTCATCAGCACTCATTGCCCAGTACGGAACTGGGTCAGCAATGACTTTGTACTTCTGTTATTATCACCATCTGATTCAACCAAGCCAAGAATAACACCTCTAAGTCTGGAAGACCATGACACATTTGGCTGACATGTTTTTTGTGCAACAATAAAACACAGCCACTGGTAATTAACCTTAAAAGTATGAAAAATAAAATGTGTATTTTAAATTTTTAAAAACCAAATACACATCTGCAAATCCTCCCACTGGTTTGTCAGCAAAGTTGCACTGATGACTTCAGCCAAGTTATGAACTTTTGGATAGGTTCAACTTATCCTGACCTTCTTGTGTCTCGTGGGGTTTGTGGCTATATGGTGGCTTCATTGTTTTTAAAATAATTTTCCTCAAAGAGCATCTGTGTATGGCCAGTTGACTACTGTATCAAACTCTGTATGGTTTAGTTCAACCATCAAACTCTACATTATCCTACGTTTTCATGTGGTGTGCCCAATAATGAATGTTCCTTGTGTCAGGAAATGACATTTTTTAAAATAAATCAAACTAAATGAAATGGCTTTTAATGACATCCTTAGAGGATTGGAAAAAATCTCCCCCCTCCTCTTTGTTTCCAGTGGTTTTAGTGAAGGTATTTCCGTTTAATGGGTGAAGTGGGTTACTGTACCTCCTGGCCTTGTTAAACCCAACAGTGCTTATACAGTGCTTATGTGTTTGTTTTCAGTGATGTTGTAGCCAATAAGACCCTGGAGAGTTCTCAGACTCTGGACTCTTTTACAACAGTCAACTAAGAATTCATTATGTCATGCTGAAATACTTTCAGCCTATTTTCTAGAAGATTCATTGTGTATATTTTGAATGAACTGTACAGATTGTTTAGACATACAGCAATATCTAGACATTACATCTCTGTATAAACTTGGCATAAGTGATAATAAACAAAACATAGAACTGGTGTGTATCTTCGAAGTGTATCCTGATTTGTAAATAAAATACAGCTGGAAGATGTTTTATATACTGTATATATACAGGTAGTCCCCGACTTATGAACGGGTTCCGGACCTAAGAACCGTTCGTAGGTCGATTCTGCCGTAACTCGGAGCCGAACGCACATGGCGCCGTAA
>JARVLU010000624.1:15578904-15640891 GCA_031762415.1 Simpsonichthys santanae
AAGGCAACGAACGGCGCAATGACGTCACTGGGGGCAGCGCCGTAAGTACGGAGCGCCGTAAGTCGATGGCGCCGTAACTTGGGGACTACCTGTAATTAAATGTTTTAAGAATAAAATAATTGTTTTGGCATTGGTCCCCATCTCATTGGAGCTTTCAGCTGCAACCACGTTTCAGTAAAAAAATACGTATAAAATTTAGTAATGTAGGATCTCTTACCTGTGAGGGGGCGCTACTAAGGTGCATAACACAACTTTGAATTCAGACAGCGCAATGGATCAGTGGTTAGCACTGTCTTGAAGCAAGAAAGTCCTGGGTTCAATCCCCGGTTGGACCTGGGGTCTTTCTCTGTGGAGTATGCATGGTCTTCTTGTGCTTGTGTGGGTTTTCTATGGGTACACTGGTTTCTTCCCACAGACCAAAAACATGCATGTTAGGCTGCCTTCAGGCCCAAGCCTCCCTTGCAAAACAGCTCTGTGATCTCAGTGGGATTTGCCTGGTTAAATAAATGTTAATAAAAATAATAAAGTGCAATTTGCAACTGTGCTCAAGGTAACTGCAGGTGTTGGACTGAAACAGGAAATAAAATCAGTACTGGGACAAAAGAATCAAAACGGACCTATCTTCATTATCCAACTAATAATATCAGTTTTAATTAATTTGGGGGCGAACGATTGTGGATTATAATGCTACACATAAAAATGGACATATTTTTGTTTGCCCATATGACATTTTATATTTTATTCTAAATGTTTTGAATATTATGTCACCATGAAGCATGTACATGGATTTATGCATTAACTGGAGGTCTGGCATATGTTTGTAAACAACATAAAAAAAAAAAAATCTTCTCGATCTAAATGTGATTGCATTTGCCTTGAAGCTTGTCTGGAAATATTTAAGCAACACTAATAACCACAAGCTATTAAAATAATTAATAATAATTGTGGTTGTTAGCAATTTAAGCGGTGGTACTTTGGCTCTTCGTCCTTATAAACAGCACTATTTCTACACTCAACCATTACAGCTCTAACTCAACTTATAACCCCTTCACATTGTTCTTTTGAAGTTGGTAAATATTATTGCATGGGCCACATGAGGAGCTGTTTCAAGGATATGGTTTTAGAAGTTTGATTCCACCATGAACACTTCCTGGTGTGTGTTTTGTCACAGACCCAGATGATGTTTCCACTGACTGTGCCCTGGTGACACCATTTGCAGACACCACTCCCAGTTCCGATGTCGTCTACGTTCTCAGCTGTCTCAGCTTTGCAGCTTCCTCTGACTGATTGCAGAGCCGACAGGAAGTGACTAAAGAAGAATATAAGCAACACAATTAGCAAGGTTTTGAGGAATCGGGGCGTGAAGAACAGGGTGGGTTTTGATCTACTGATTTTGGACTCTTTCCTGGAAGATGCATGTAAGCATAGACGTGCAAACATTCCTCACAAGTAACCTTAGAGAGCATGTGTGTATGAGAGAAAGATGCATGTCAATTCATACAAGTAAACAGTTAGCTTAGAATGTAATGCTAATATGATGCAGATAAAATATTTTAATTTGTTGAACAAAAAGGTCAGGACTATGCCCTCAACTCAAAAAAGGGAACATTTCTCAGATGCACATGAAGTACAGTAAAACGGCTGCCTTGTTGGGCCCCAGTAGAATTGTCCAAAACAAATCCTCATGTCTATTGTCTGGGTCCACATGAGAAAATAGTGTAGAGAGACTCATAAAAGCCCTGGCTTTCCAACATGAAATCCCTGGCAGTTTGTGTGCTTTCAAACTGAGTGCAGGAATGCGGTGCTTTCAAATGCACCATGAAATAATGGCACTTCTTCCACTGTCAGCTGTGGTCACTTGTCAGTTGTGTCTGCAGCTCGCTGCAAACCGCTGAGACTTTCACAAGGAAAGATGGGTGGTATTCCCTCGCAATGCATGTCATAATTTGCGTTAAGGATATAGAACTGTGTTTATCTCACGTATTTATGTTTATATTAATAAAGCCATGTGGCTGTTGTCATTATTAACACCAGCTGTTTCAGATCAATCATGTTTCTTTACACAAAGCTGACCACCCATGCTACTAAAGCCCTCATAATTGAAGAAGCTATGCATGAACAAGATGACTTTAATCTTTGATGAGAGAAAGAACGGACAATATTTTGTGTGTTTGCATATGTGCATGTGTGTTGTGGCAGACTGAGGGGGTGCTCATACACATGTTGCTCAAATGCAACTGATTAACCGTAGAGTGTTGCCCCTGGCTCCAATGATGGGAGATGAATTATATGAACAAGGCTCTCCTGTGGGTGGGCCATAGATCTGATGGGATCCATGAGAGAATACATTTGCATTGTCCCAGCTGATTTGGCTTGCAGCAAGCTGTTTTAGAGTAGAGAGGACATAATTGAACAGTGAACCCATCAGTCATTGAACAAACACACAGTCCGTTAGGAGGACAAGAGAAGGACATGTTAGACGGGTATGTCTGGGGCAGCAACAGCCGAAAAGTGGCATGGTTCCAATGTGTTCAGTGACGCGAGTGAATAGCTACTTGATGTTGATTTAATGAGGTGGTACTTCCCTTTCGGTTCAAAACAGTTTTCTGAAAGGATTTCCAAATAAGAACAACACACAAATATGGATCTTTTATTCGTTTTAGAAAGTATTTGTCATTTTTTAACTGTAAAAGCTGTGGGATATCATCTGCACAGTGAGGAGAAAACATTTAGTTCCGAATGGGTCATATTGACTTAGTTAAAGAAATCACAGAACCACTTGATGAAAGACACTTTCAGGACTCATTTAATTTTCCAATTGGTTTGAGACTGTGACATGCTTGGCAAGCAGTAGCACTGACCTATATATACCTGATAAAACTTTATTTTAGTTGCGTCCGTAAACGTCTAATAGATTTAGACTTTATAGTTTTGTCAGTTTTACTTTTAAAATTCATTAATACAATTCTGGTTCTCCTTGATTTACTTCAAAAAAAGTGAGTTGGTTTCAACATATATTTACTGTTTGGATTATTTTCTTATGCAGCAGACTTTATACTGGGCAAATAATGATTTCCCCATCTGGATCAAACAAAGCGTCTTCTTAATTTGATTAAAAAGAAAAATTTATTCAAGCCCGTTTTTTTTTTACGTCCAAGTAACCTGTGATGCCATGTTCAGTGTCAGTTGTAAAATTTGCAAGTTGACGTCACCACATCATAAAAGCTCAAACCCCAAACATCTGCCCCAAACGTCACTCTTGCCCTCTAAAGTTCTTCAATCTGCGTTAGATCTTTACATTTTCTTCATGTTTGTGCCAGCGTGGCACCGCTTCCCCATCTCTTGCATTGGATGCTTACATAAGCCTGCCTATTCCTCCTCCTCTTCCTCCTCCATGGTCCAACACCCTGCAAGAATGGTCCTCATTTGTGAAACTCAGAAACAATGTGTGCACACAGAAGTGGAAGCCACAGGCTCAGCTCTGATCTTTTATTCAGCGACACTAGAAAATGCACTCTTTATTTTCTTTGGTTTGCCCATTCTGCTTGGTACCAGTTTAATTGTTTGCCTCCGGTTCCTGTCTTTCTATAACATCTGATGGATAAAAGAGGGTTAGATGGTGAGAACTCTATGCATACCACAGCATCTGTTGTTTTACAAGAAACTGGGAGTGAATTGTGCAGTTTTTATTATTCAGTCTAAGTTTGTGCTGCTTCACAATTTTATTGCATTTTTAGCCTTCTGCATACTTTGACTGTGAACAGCAATTTCTTACTTTATAAACAGTCTTTTGTTTACATAAACTTTATCTCACTGCTTTTTTTCCCCTGATTCTGCACATTGCATGCTTCTGTGTGTAAGATGTTCAAGAGAGAATTAAAGTTATGCCACATGTTTGATTGATATTTGCCTTTTATTTTGTCCGTTGTTCTCACACTCATACATGCACATACACCAGCAGCAGCAGTCCATCCTCTCCTCAGCACCACACCCTCCTCCTCTTCCTCCTTTTCTACTGACCTACTTCCCAACATCGAGGATGAGAAAATGAGGTAGTGTTCTGAATAAAAAGTGGCAGCAGCTTCTCGCTTTATCCTCGTCTTCCTCGTTGCACTGTCTTCATACTTGGCTGCTCCTCAGACACAGAGCAGTGGCAGTCTTCTCGTTTGGCTTCAGGGCTTTTGGCGTGTTTGTATTTGAACACTGCATGTGGCTGTGCTTACACTGGAGTTTTGAAGTGGGTGTGTCTGAATTTTAATGCACACGTGCAGAGCGTGCACAACTCAGTGGTCCTTTTTAGTTTAGTTTTTTCCTTCTCAGCACTATAAGTAGAATTCACACTTCATTCAGGCATGCATCAGTGGGTGAAGAACGTTCATGTTTGTTATGAGAGTGATAAATACGGATGCATTGACTTTAGCAACTATTATCTGCAGGATTGACTTGGAGAACTGATGGTTTTATGTAATAGGAGGGTCATTACATGTCAACTCATCAAACTATTCAAGTTCATTTTATGAATTTACAATCATATTTGTCAATACTTTTAACAGTTCAATATTATTTTTCATACTTTATTATATAACTCATTGTCCAGCATTTTAGGGAGGTGAAAATTGTCCAAGAACATTACAAATGGATTTTTTTTCCCCTACCCAAATATTTAACGTTGTATCTTTCTGTTTCAGTACAGTATTTGTAATCTAAATAATTTCTGACATGTATCAAAAATACTGATCATTTAATGGTATCCCCTGATTTGTGCATCAGTACACGATTTAGGAGAAAACCTATTGTGAAAGGGAGTTTTTCCTTCCCACTGTTGCCATTGTGCTCATGTCTGCTGGCTTCCTTAGATGGATAATTTTACTAATTGGCTTTTCTATGTATGTGAATGCTCCTGTAAAGTGCCCTGAGACAACTTGGTTGTGATTTGGCGCTATATAAATGAACTGAATTGAAAGTGCAAAAATGCATTGTTTTGGGGATGTTAAGATTGGAATATTTGTGCTGATGACATAAATGGAATTTAGGATAACGCTGGAAAATTTGATGTAGCCAGAGCATGTGGGATGACCCAAAATTTAGCTCTATTTCTATTAAAAAAAACTGTTTTTTTTTTGTTGATGGCAATGTCTAACTACATCTAACAGTGCCTTCTGTGACAAAACCAGGATAAAGTACTTTTTTTTTCTGCCTATGATAAGAACATTTGACCCACAAGTTAAACTATATATATTTCTACAAGTAAAACAAAGTAAGATAGGATGGTTTGTTTTCATTTCAAGCAAAACTAAGAAATCTTGAATGTCCTGTTGAGGTAGCCAAACAGCTTCAGTGCTCAAGCTTTAAACGTCTCCCTCAGAATAACAAAAGCATGCATTTATGCTAAACCACTTCCAGAATGAAGTGAAACAACTATGAGAGGGGAATTCAGCAGGGATCAGAAGTGGGATTAAAGATGGATTTAGATGGTAAACAGTGGCAAGGAAAAATGACAGATGTTACTGCCGGAAGGAGGGAGGAGAGGGGGTGTTGCACAGAAATGTCACTCTGGCTTACCCTGAGAGAGAAGAAAAATGGAAGGTGACAGGAAGAGTGCAGAAATGAAAGGCCCAAAGATGATCAATCTGGATTGACATTCTATACAGCTAAATGTTACACGGACAATCTGGTTTTAAATTTCCAACTTAATACAAGTCCTACTACTTTTCTGTGTATGTGATGTACGTTGTGTTTGAATTTGTTGGCCTACTTTCCCTGAGCATGGACTGGAAAGAAGCCAACAAGGGGATGTGTTGAGTGAGGACTGCCTGCACGTGGACCTCAGCGCGAAGAGTGAAGATAGAAACGGAGACCCGGGGACAGGAGGTTTAGATTGTGCGTTACGTTGAAAGGCTTTAAAACCCCTGCAGAGTGGCCTCTTTTCCATTAGGCTGGACCAGCTGTCCACACCACTATAAAGCTTTGGCTCAACTTATAGCAGTAAACTCTGTGTTAACAGTCCAGAATCGCCATGACGGCCTTCCTGAGTTTTGCGTTGACCTCTAGTTAAAATGTATCTTTGTCCATGTCTTACACCTGCTATTTTTAATCGGCATGCTCTGCTTATTGATTTATGCAGTAACTCAATATGGCATCTTTGTAGCAAGTCCTCAAAACTACAAGCACATGCTTTTTATTTGTTTTGAAACAATATTTTCCAGTGCACCCATTGCTCCAGTATCAGTAACAATGTCACATTTATAGCTTACTTAGCTGGTTAACAGACTGGGCTTACAAATTGAAACCATAAAAAATATGAAGTAGCAACTGCAAACACTTGCATCCTGAAATAGTCCTGAAGAGTTCTTGATTTAAAGGTGATAAAAGGGGAACAATCCATGACATTGAAAGTTGGATACGGTTGCAGGTTCACGAGTTCACTAGAATCGCACAGCTGATCAGTCCAGCTCTGGCAAGAGGAACTGAGGGATTATCACCTTGACTATCAAAATTCATGTGGGCGTAGTATCGAATGACCCCCGCACACAAATACTATGCATAATATACCTTGCTGATGCAATAACTATAAAGCAATTTCCACAAATAAAAGTGAAAATTAAGAGTTTAAACCAATGAAAATGAACTTTACCCCGATCCAATGTTCAACAAACAAATAAACATGTTTAATTTAAAAACGGCCTCCAGTTTATTTGCAGCTCCGCTCTTTGAACAGAGCTGATTTCAAGGAGTCGGACGAAGCACAAGGGTAAAATGGAAATGTGCTGTTTTTCTTTTTCCCTCCTCCATGTTTCTGTTGAGGGCCCAGTGCGTTCATAAAGAATTTACCATGCTGCTAATTTTAGACGGCACAGTGCAAACTCCTACGCAAGAACAAACGTCTGCGTGAGGGATGGTGGCGAGTCGTGCTCAGTCGAGATGTGGTAAACTGTGGCTTCTTGTGAAAACTAGAGGCATAGTTTCACTCTTTCATAAAATGGATAATTATAAGGTTACAACTTTTACCCAATACTTCTCAGGTTGTACGACTGTCAGCGTCAGAATATTTATAGACCTTTGTTTTTTTTTTTTTTTTTTTTTTTAAATCTGGCCATTGCTCTGTGATTTACCATTTTTTAGCACTTTATAAAACTGTTTCAAATTGATTTAATGGTCAAATATTTCAGGGGGATTTGCTTTTCTAAGGTATTTGCATAACAGGTGTGAGGTCTATTCAATCACAAATGTGGGAGACTGAAGCATAAAACAGTGTGGCAACTGTACAAGCCACCATCTGCACATATTGTTTACATCTCACAGGACAATATACTGTTTACTGCAAACATGGACGCCAAAGTGCTTTCTTGTCACAAAGCAAGAATACCATTACCATAGGACAAAAAAACAGTTAAACAACTTGTAAAGAAAATACAATCAGGTGGCCTTTAAGTTACCATGTACTATATTTCCATTTCCTTCTTGCATATTGCTTTTTAATATAATTTTTGCAGGTGCCTTTGCATCTTTATTAACCTGCAGTGTCTGTTGCTGAAGTATTTACTTAAACAGTATCAGACTGTTGAAAACATAAATTACGTCGCTGCCTCTGCACTGTAGGAAATAACTTTTCCAAGGATGTAATGTCCGGACACAGAGCGGCATGAATCTTCATAAACTGTTTGAAGTTGCATTTGATTTGTACTAGAATGACTCATCCAATGCAACATCCTTGTTTAAATGCACGTAACATGACATGGGACATCTGGGATGGTCTGTATTTCTAACCTCTTTTTTCTTTCTCTTCTAGATCATGCCCCCTAGATAGCAGCCTTGCCCTGCTCTTCACCCCCCTCCCTTGACCCTGGGCCCCTTACTCTGCCTTCCTGGTCGAGTGCCATCACTGCCACCTTTGTCACCACAGCCACCATGCCGCCCAGGAAAAGGACACGGCAGGGCCTGGGCTTCCTGTGCTGCTTTGGCAGCAGCGAGCCGCCGGAGATCAACCTGAAAGACACCGTGCCGCTGCAGCTGCTGGAGTTCAGCTCTCCAATGCCGCCTGCAGAGGAGCTGCATGCACGTTTCTCTGAACTGGTGGTGAGTAAAGATTTATCAATATTTATGCATAATTGTGTAGCAATATTTAGCACTTTGTTAGCTGTTTAACTCATTGATTGGCCAAAAAATGGGTTTATGTACTTACTGCTGCAGTAATACTAAACTTGCATGTTGGTGCATGACCAGGAAATCAAAGCTAATACATTGTTTTAGTTGAAATCTTGGAGTTTTGTCTTTTCTTAATTGCCATGCAGCCCAGATCTCTTCCTATGCGTTTTGCTCATTATCCTGAACAAATAGGATTAGAGACAGGAATTAGAATGGTTGAGTGTTGCGGAAGGTGTCTTGATGGTTGGCTGCAGCCATGCCCCAACCCCCCATGCCCAGCTTTTCCATACACAAACGTAAAGAAACACAGTTCACATCCTGTGCACAGATCAGACCACACTTTCTGGCAGTGGCTTTAGATCTGTACCAGTGCCAGATTGGGGGTAGTGCTGACATGTGTCCATGCTGCAGAGAGGAATCAGGGCACAGCTGTTAACTGAGAGGTCTGCAGTGACTTTATGCTGCCATATGAACTGACCCCGGATCTGCTGTTTCTGTCTGAGTTTGTTCCTGTCTCATGGTCAGCTTCAGTCTTGTCCATATCCATCTTTGCCCCCTTGTCGCTTCCCTTCGGCCTTTAAATTTCCTGCTTCCTTCAAACTCTCTCAACATAATGTTGAGTGGGATGACTCCATGGCTAGCTCTGGACCATTTAAGTCCTCAGGAATGCTAAAGGTCACCATCTGCAGGATATGTCACTCCACTGTCGATTTAAATTCAGGAGATAAGGAGAAAATTTAGTTATGATAGGAAATTGTTCAGCGTTACCAAGGCAGAAGGTTTTCCAGCTGACTGACAGAACTTAACTACCTTTGCTGCAAAAACTTCCTTGTAATAATGTGAAAAGCACAAATCATTAAACTTTAGTAGCTGTAGGGTATTTGTTTTCTTGATTGAAGAACATTTTAATAAGTTTGCAGCAATTTTATCAATTGCCTCGATCCGTAACCTTGAAGTGGAATGATTCAGAGGTCTTGCAGCTGCTTAATATGAGCAGCAACAGGCTGCTAATAAATGCTTAACATAAATCACAATTTGCACTAAAGAAAACTTTAAAATATCAGTGATTGCTTTGAGATTACCCTTTTACAATGAGTTAAAATTAAAATATGCTAACCATGTGGGAACATTTAACCAAACTACAACAATCCTCATGCTTGAGGAGATCAAATGGCCCACACTTTTCTCAGATTAAGATAAATGTGAGTGAAATGTCCAATTCAAGAAGGACAAACATATCTGCCTCTCATTTCAAGACTTGAGACTTTTTTCTGGTGAGACTAGGTCAAAACCACTCTTTGTATCATAGTTCTGCTAATTGAACATGTTTCATTAAAACGGCTGTTTTTCGTTACATTCTGTTGCCCAACTGATATGATTATATGTTTCTGTTTCAAAGTACAGCTTTTATTATGCTGGTGAAGATTCTCAGTCATCCAGGACATGATAAATTCAAAGAACTTTCAATACAAAATACTGTACAAAAATAAAGTCCAGTTTTTGTTGAAAGTTTTTTTGAAAACAGCTTTTGTTTGGTTTAAATGCATCTTTTGTGCAAAACTAAACATAGATTCATCACATTTTTTGTGCCCATACTGCAGCAGATATGCTGATGCAGATTTGACCAGTTGTTCAAACACTGGTACAACCAGTGGTGCTTTTAGCGTCTTTTTGGGGGGTGCTGAAGCACCCCTCGAGTTCAGCAGTCTGACAGCTGCAAGGAAGAACCTGTTTCTGAGACTGGTGGTCTTGCTCTGAATGCTCCTCTGTTACCTGCTTGAGGGGAAGGGCTGGACCAGAGTGTATGCAGGATGAGTGGAGTCCTTCATGATGCGGAGCGCCCTCCCACTGTATGGTGAGGTGTAGAGGTCTGAGGTGGTGGGAAGGCTGCTCCCCACAGTCAGTAAATAGGTGGCTGTATATGTGAGGATGACTTGCTTGTATAGTATTTCCTTCCTAAAAGAGTTAAACATTTAAATTATAGAAGTTTGAGTTGTTTGTGATGATGGAATGCTGCAAATGAGTGAGCCCTGCTAGCTGGTAGCTTCATATCTTTAACCTTGGTGAGTTTCCAACCTGGAATATGCCTGACTGCTGTCTACTGCAGGTGAGTACTGACTGTTCACAGGCAATCCATAGAACCTAACTTGAAAAACATATCCTGGTATTCAACCATCTGGTTTTGCTTTGTGAGAAGTGCAGGTGCATGGAACATTGAACTGTAATGAAGCAAAACTGTCATGACATTGTCTCTGGTCTGGCTCACAAACTGATATTGCAGACTGAACTTGTGTGGGATTCATTCTTTTTGGTTTCTATCTCTAAACACTTTACCCTTCTCTGTCAAATACACCTCAAACTGAATGAATGAAGTCTTAAGAAGAAACTGTTTTTTACTTTGCCAATCACTGATGTGAAAGAATCCTGTAGACCTGGAAGCAATCGTTGCAGAATTTGACACAAAAGCATCACATCAGTTAAACTTTGCATTTGCATCTGGCATTTTTTGCCTGTGTTGCTGTTCTGGGTCTGTTTTTCGGATCATGGTGCAGTTTTAAACCCTTTCTTTCCACCGGCACTTCAAGGCTTGCATGCATAGTTGATATACTGTATAGGCCATGTGTAAAGCCTGGCAGCACACCAAAGGATACACACAGCTTTATTTTTGTTTGTCAGAGCCATTCGCTGCTAATAACTTTTATCATCAAATGAGAAATAGCTCTCATAGTTTGGTAATTGAAAGTGGGTTTTCCTAAACGACTTTGGTACTTTGGTTCATTTCTCATTGGTGGCAGCTCAGTAAACTAAAATGAACCTTTTGTTTCTACAAGGAGAATCCATGTGTGAGGTTGTTTGGGGACAGATTCGCTGGCATTTACAAGTTTCGGCTGATAACAAAAAAGCGAGTGCCGTGGAAAATCGGCATGTGGCCACAATCTGTTGCCACTTTGACAAGAGTCCAAAAAAGAGTTGCTGCTATTGTTGAACAGCCAGATTTTTCTGGGCAAAATTCTGTTGTGAAGAAATGGAGCTCCCAGTTTAGTAGCATTTCAATAAATTTTTGTATAAATGCTGTCTGTAATGTTTGGCACATATATTTATGAAGTCTATTTTTAATCCAACTGTGTTTCTTGCTTAGTGAATGTACAGTGCATCAGCCAAATTGAGTTAGGTATTCTAGGCCAACATCTGGAGTTTACTATACTGGCAGGGATGCGATTAGCATGTGCTTTGCTCTTTGCCCTCTCTTCCTCTGCATGCGTGTGCATTTCCATCTTTTTCTGTTGCATGATTTAGGACAGTTTTAACCCCAACCATTCTGCTGTGGTGCAGACAATTTATTGCATTTTGAAGCAGTAACCTTTAATAATATCTGCACTGTGTTTTCACTGATTTTCAAAAGAATGGCAAACGTTCTCAAAGCGGTGATGACAGAATTAGCATTTCTGATCTGAAACCCCATCGTGCGTTGCCAGGAAAACGTAACTCTTTATGAAACATACATCTTCTTCCAATGTTCCATCCAGTGTGACTCTGTAGCCAGATGCAAATTGTAATTGTTGCATAACAGTGAATGGAAATGTTCTCTTCCCTCTGGGCAGTGGGAGTGAGTTTCCTTCCCTGTGCACGCCCTTGGGATGCACCCATGGTTCCTTTCCGTTTCCCCTCCCTCCTTTTTTTCATTACAATTCTGCCTTACTGCTTTCCAAAATGTTTTAATGCTTTCTTCATACATCTGTTGTGAAGCCAGTGCTTACTGTCCTGAGTCATCCTTATCATGTAAGTGTCCAAACCTTGTTTAGACGAGGGCTGTCGGATAGTAACAGCTACTGATTCATCAAAGAGTGGAGACTGTGACTCATCTGAATGCTACTGAGCCGAGTTAGCCCATAGAGAGCATTGATGTCCTGCTATGTAACAAACTCATTCTCACCACAACGTGGCGTTTTCTTTTAAGATTGTAAATGACTCAGAATTGATCTTCTGTTAAAAGGCAACTTCAGCTGTGAGGTTATGTGCTCTCTGCACAAGCAAACTTACAGTATCTTGTCGGGGTCAATAATGGCTGCTACAGCTTCCTGTGGGTTCCCTAGTGGCCTACAATGACTTCCTGCCATCTTGCCTTTCTTTCCTCACTATCTTGCCCAGCGGCTGCTACATGATGTATGTGCAGCAATGTGTGCGTCTGTCCTCCCATTCTGTAACACAAGGTTAAACCTGAGGTAAGGACATCCATCTCCACCCTGGAAATACCACTTCATAGGTCCACGTGCATGAGGGTGGATGTCACATTTCTCACATGTGGAAACTCGAGCATTTCCAGTCCACAAAGACACTCCCACTTTAATTGCACATTTACACAAACTTCCTTTTTGTCTTGCCATTCCTTGTGATCTCATTTATTTCTGGTTTTCCTTGTTCCAGTCTTAAGAAAAGCAACATGTGTACATTTACACTTGCAAAACTTGCTTTATCACTTATTTCCTCATTTCTGGCATTTCCTCTTCATATTTATCACTGGTCTTTACATTTTCTTCCATGAACTTGACCTCTCATTAGTAAGATTTGTGTTTTCTCACAGTATTGTGAGGTGTTCAAGTTCAATGATAGTGTTGGGAGTTTTTAATCGTGGGAGAAACAAAAAATAGAAAAGCAAAAACTATGTAGTATTTGTTTATCACAAGCATTTCAATCATTACAATACTGTTTGACATTATTGCATGTTTTTGCAACTTTGCTTACAGTACTGTATTTAGCTTCTCGTTGTTGAAGAGTAAGCCCGCCTAAACATTTTAAAATTTTGTAATTTATAAAAGTTGCCTTAATTTAACCCTTTAATATTTTCAGACTTTTTTCTGCACATTTAAGAAGCCCACTAAGCTTTATGAGCAGGAAATTAAGCAACAAAGTAGATTGTTATGCAGCAAAAATGGCAATCAAAGCTCGCAGCTAAACGCTTTGGAAAAACTGTAGCAGTGATTGGCTGCGGTGCATAAAATTTGAAAAGATTTGGAGTCATGTGATTTTCTTTCATAAGCAGCAGGTGAAACAATATTAGCTTTGGTTCGTATGATTTCCCTACTGAAACGCACTGGTATTGGAAAAGGAGAGGGCACATCAAGGCAATGTTTCACTCCGCAAATAAGAATATGTTTTGTTTTAGAAGAATAAAGAAACCGCACGTGTTCTGGTGTGTTGCTCAAGTCATGAGGTAAGCCACGTGACGTCGAAGTGATGTAGGAGCGTGTTTGGAAAATGGTTGGAACATGGGGGTTTAGGAAAACTGAGCAAAATTGCATAAGTCGAGGGTGAAAGTTATCATACTGTCATGACTAGAACATTTTTTCGTTTTACTTTTTTAGTGGATCATAACTCAATATTTTCCCTTTCAATACAATGAGATGGTTGGTCCGAGACAAAAAAGTTGCTCTAAGTAGAGCTGCAGCTCCTCTTCATTGAAAGAATTCTGTTGAATTAGTTTGGACTAATCAGGATTCTGCCAAGCTACTTTATTTTGGCAAAATGTTAAATGTGGGGAGAGACCCCAGAACTTATTGTAGAGATTATGTAGTCTTCCTTGACTGGGAATGATTTGAAGGAACTGGGAACTATCAATGGGAATACAGTATAGATGTCTAGATTGCACGTCTGAATTTGTTGCTTCCACAACCTCACCACAGATAAACGAGCAAACTTGAAAATAAATGGAACTTGACTATGTTCTTAGTATGTTTTACAACAGAAAGCCACTGTTGATGCTTCAAGGTAAAGTTACTTTGTAGCGTAAATTGTCAAAACTCAAACTAACTTGTGTGTAGCACCATCCGCCATCTCATCTAAAACATAAATATGGATGTTTTGAGTGTTAAACATGATGTGCAATATATGTACCCACTGTTTAAAACATGTAGATAACTCCATGCAGTTTTTATTTAAATATTGCACAGCATACAGTATTTTTAGGCAGTGTGGTAGCTTGGTGGTTAGCATTGTTGCCTCACAGCAAGTTGGTCCTGGGTTCAAGCCCAGGGTTGAGCCAGGAGTCGTTCTGTGTGGTGTTTGCATGTTCTCGTTGTGCTTGCTTGGACTTTTTCCAGGTACTCTGGTTTCCTCCAAACGTAGTCTGCCATCAGGTCCAGGCAGCCAGTGAAGGAGCTATGTGATCTCAAAAGGATTTGTCTAATTAGATTATAATTTAGAATATAATATTGTAGAATGCTTATCTCACACTTGCCTGAATTCTCTTATCTTTATCCTGCTCTTGCATTTCTCCCCTTCATATAAAGCCCTCAAACTGAGAAGCTTTAGTTGTAGCAGAAGGGAAGAATGCAAGCTGCATAGAGATCAGATGCTGGGCTCAACTCCCATCTGGTCTACATCCAGGGGTCTCATTCCCACAGACTCCCACCAGCTCCCAGAATTTAGCTCCTCCAAAGAGCAGCCGCTCGGACAGCAGGGCTCTGACCCAGCAACCAGGAAACTGGCCAGAGACGAGCTGGATTCTAACAATCTCATTTCTGAGCCCAAGGGTCCAGAGAGAAGACGGTGATCCGAGTTGAGAGAAAAATCCGTTGAACTTGGAGGATATTGAGGCTGAGTTTAGATATTTAGCCCGTTCTTAAACTGAAAGTGGATTGTATTTATCTTAGCAGGCACTGTAGACACCGAACGATGAGCTCTTCATAATAGTCATAAGGAAATGTTGAAATCATGCTGCTGGAATAAGAAATGCTTTGACCAAAGATTCTAAAGCTTCTTTGTGGTTTCCATCGGCATCAGGACTCCTTTAAACTCACACCCTTAAGATTTTTTTTTTCTTTTCTGTTTTCCAAAACCACAGTAAGGCGTCTGCTGTTTATCACATTGAAAGGAATAGGTGAGAGATGATGTCATTCTTCATGGAGTAAAATTCTTGAAATTTAGGCTGCCTCAACTCATCCTGACCAGCAGAATTGGTGGATAAAAAAAGGGTGGCTTAAAGAGGCCCCACCTCTGTCACCAATGGCCATCTTCATTCTGGGAATCCCAGGAGGCCCCACTGCTGATGTCATGGTAGCACCATTATTATGAAGAGATTAGTTTGAGTTGAGCACAAAGCCACAGTGCTGAAGCCCCTCATCCTTTTTTTTATTTTATTTGTCCCATTAGTTTCCACATCCACACTTTCCTTGTTTTCAGTCTTTCTTTCTTCACCCGCCCTACATTTGACTCCCTTCAAGTCTCACTTATCCGTCGCTGTTTTCCAAGACTTCACTTTTCCTTGCTGGCGCACAGACTCATTTCCTGGGCTCATATGCATTTCAAAAGGTGCAGGGGGCTTTTAGCATTAAGTTGAAGAACTGAGCAGAGCAGCAGAGTGAATATTAAAACGCTCTTCTGCAGTTACTGGAGACAGCCCTCAACCAGACAATGGGAAGGTTGAACCATTAAACACTTCTGTGTAAACTTTACTTATCCTGTGATCTTTACCCCCTTTAAAAAAAAAAAAGGTTTCTGTTGTAATGTGAATATTATGGGATTGGGCGTGTAAATGCACTGCCTGGCCAAAAAAAATAGTCTCCACCAAAAACAAAGGTCACACACTAATATTTTGTTGAAACACCTTTAGCTTTGATTACAGCATGCATACTCTGTGGCATTGTTTTGATAAGCTTCTGCAATGTCACAAGATCTATTTTCATTCAGTGTTGCATTAATTTTTCACCAAGATCTTGCACTGGTGACTGGGCACTATCATGATGGGTGCATCATTTCACCTGCCTCTTCTCTTACCCTGATGCACCCACCACTTTGGAACAGGGTAAATCTGGACTCATCCGACCACATGGCCTTCTTCCATTGCTCCAGAGTCCAATCTTTATGCTCCCTAGCAAACTGAAGCCTTCCCCCCCCCTGGTTCGCTTTCTTCAAGCTATACAACTGTTCCATACCAATTCCTTGAGATCCCTTCACATTGTGCATATGGAAATGCTTTTGCTTTCACTATTAAACATAGCCCTGAGTGCTACTGTTGTTTTTCTTGGATTTAATTTCACCAAATGTTTTAAGTGATCGTCGATCACGATCACTGAGGATTTTTTTTCTGGCCACATTTCTTCCTCGAGGACGATGGGTCCCCACTATCCTTCTAGTTTTTAATAATGCGTTGGACACCCAATTTTAGTAGTTTCTGCAATCTCCTTAGATGTTCTCTCTGCTTGATTAATGCCAAAGATTTGACCCTTCTCAAACAGACTGACATCTTTTCCACGACCACGCGATGCATCTTTTGACATGGTTGTTTAAGAAATGAGAAGCAACTTGTTGCACTAGTTGGGGTTAAATAACTTGTTGCCAGCTGAAAGATAAGCACCCATGCAGTAATTATCCAAGAGAAGGTTCATACCTACTTGCTTAGTTAAATCCAATTGGTGATTTTTTTTTTGGGGGGGGGGAGGGGGGGCAGGCAGTGTACATGACAGTTATAACTTTTTCTGTAGCATGTCTTTTCCTAATCATTGTTTCCTGCACATTAATGAGCTCTGTAGATAAAGCTTCTCTTGATTTTTTTTTTTTTTTCCTTTTTCAGGATGAGCTGGACTTGACAGATAAGAACAGAGAGGCCATGTTTGCTCTGCCAGACGAGAAGAAATGGCAGATCTACTGCAGCAAGAAAAAGGTGAGTTGGCCTCTGTTGTACTTTTATCATACATCAGCTCTGATCTCTGGATGGCCTTCTGTTGACTGGCTGCCTGAAGCCACAGTTTAGAGTTAAATGTCAGCCATGAATGTGGGGGGAAAAAAATGCATCCAGCAATTTCAAATCAGCTCGACCACACAGCCAGCTCCCTTTCCTGATTTTAATTTCTTCTTTGACGTAAACATATTCGCATATGACGACATCAGGATGTTTCTCAATAGTTTTTCCAGCATTTGATATGTGCAATATTAAGGAATTGGGGGGATGGCCTTAGAACTGGGGCCAGGAGGGCATTTGTGCTGCAAAAGAAGTGATCTGACAATTCTTTTAAAGGGAGTAAACGTGCACTGCTTTGTGTATCCACATGGATTTCTATTCACTTGCAAGTGTTTTATTTTCTGATCTGTAGCAAGTTACTAGTGAAATAAAATGAAGAGGAAGGGTTTAGAGGGATGTCAGGGCGAGGATGGATGCTGCTCTATAAGTAGGAAAAATGAAATAATGAAGATAGTCTGCCTTTTATTACATTATGATAAGCTGCCGTTTCTTTGACTGCTCTGCAAAGTGTCAAACGGGATTGGATTCTTGGCAGAATTTGTTTTTGCACATGCAAAGCCACAAAAAAGTTTAATAATACTCCAGAATCAGTTATTGAATAACTCACTTAAGCAACCACAGACATTTATGAGGACTGTCTGTGCCATAGTAGAAGGTAGTGGAAACAAAATTTTGGCAACAGCATAGGCACTTTGGAATTGTGTGCAGCTAAGCCGAGTTCAGAGCTAGGATATATTAGTTTGTCATACCACCCCCATCTCTCCCAGTCAGAAATCATTTCCTCTGCAAAGCTAAAGAAAAAGGGAAAAAAGGCATCGTGACCAGGCCAGGAAACGGAGAGCAGAACCAAAGTAACGTTGAACAGCGGAAAGCCGGAGGAAAATCCAAACAAACCCCTCATTCATGGACAGAGGCGGTGTAATGGAGAATAAGAAGAAAGAAAAAAAAAAAATGACTGGGGTGCAATATCAGATAATAACCTGTGTGTGTGTGTGTATATATGCAGACAGGAAGACATGAAACCTCCCTTCACATGCACATAAGCACGAAGAACCACATACAGTTGGAAAGAAAAAGGCACTACTGCAGGTTATTCATACACAAGTGCACCACACAGTAGTGCCCTCTGTTGCTGGGAATTACTGTAACACAAGACTGATTTGAATGGAGAACAGACTTTTTGCTCCGACTGTTCTATCCGAGACAAACACTGGTTTCCTTGTTTGCACCAGTGGTGGGACAGCTCCAGTTGTTGTGGTTAAGTAACACTTTGTCAGAGAAACATTGAATCTACCATTGTTCCCCTAAAAAAAACTGCTCAACACAAGTGACTTTTGACTGGTGCATTTTGGAGTGATCTGGGGAATACCATAAAGAGCACAGTTTTGTTTAATTAGTCCAGCAAGCAGCAAAAACCTGCCATACTTGTTCCATGTTGGTGGTGTAACCATTTATTATTTTCTTAGGTGTAATTTGGTGCTGATTCTTGGGTGCAAAGCAAACCAAAACTCATAAGACATAACTTCCAACAAAGTTGTTAGGTTATCTAAATTTTTTTTTTCCTTTTTTTTTTCTTTTTTCTTTTTTTTTCTTTCTTTTGGACACATTTCATCCTTCATCCAAAGGACTTCATCATATCCATATCCACAGTGGTTCAAAACATCAAAGTTCATGCTCAACCACTTTATCTATGGCTGCCTCAGAGGAGTCGACGAGGGTGGGCCCAGAGATTATCACCAGCTAACTGGTTGGTCCCACCCACTATGCAAGTGTATTGCTTGTGGAACTGAGTTTGTTGTGGCTCCACGAACTGATGAAGTCCTTTGGATGAAGGAATAAACGTCTCGACAAAAAAAAAAAAAAAAAAAAAAAAATCCAGATGGCCTGACAACTTTGTTGGATTTTTTACCTGGATTATTGAGCATGAACTTTACCATAACATAACTTGGAAAAAAAAAAAAAAAATATATATATATATAAAAATAATAAATCCAAAGTAAAAAATAAAAAAAAGAATAATAGCAAAAAAATAATAAAATAAATAATAATAGTAAAAAATAAATTAAAAAAAAAAAATAAATTGAGAGCAAAACAAGAAAACCACATCTGACAATGTGATTTTTTTTTTTTTTTTGTCTTTATAAAATGTTTGTATTTTTGAGCCTTAATTCTACACAACTTGTTTTCTTCTTTATTATTCTGTTTTGCATTATAGGACCACTGTTTTTACCAGGCGGTTTGAAAATTAATACATTTATTGTGAAAGCTAAATTTTTACAAGTAAAATTTGACAATTTGACTTTTGACTTTTGACAGCACATTGTCATGAGGTCAATTTTCCCCTGCTAACAAACTGTAGTGGATATGGCTGAGCAGCTGTCATAGATGAGAAAAATACAGTTTTAAATAAAACAAAATAATTTAATTTAGTTGTCTTTTATTTTATTTTTTTTAACAGAATCCTGAAACCTGAATATTAATCTTGAATATTTTAAGGATTTCAAAACAAGCTGTGATACATTTAACCTTTTTTTTTTTTTTTTTTTAATAACCTAAAAGAGACTGAAAACCCAGCAGGACTAAGGACTAAATGGATTTGGCAGTATGAGTTCTTTATATTATATTGCTGAATCACTGAAACAATTATTGCACTTAAAACCTGCACTTGAACTTCATCCATAACTTTGTCATCTTGGTTAGCCCAAGAACGAATTGCTCATATTATGTGTAGTTTAAATAGGGAGATCAACTAAGTGTCTCTAGGAACATATTACATTCAATCCTATGAGGATTTGTGTGCACTTGTTTTTTTGACTTGTCTGGAGTCACCCCTAGGTAAAGAACTTATTGTAACATCTAATATCTCTTATAGCTGTCCATTGCTGGAAGCCAAGTAGGGTCTCCTGACTCCTGTTAGTCACGTTGCTCTGACATGCAAACACACGTTTGTGTTTTCAAGCTATGGTCAATTTGTACATCCTGGACCAAACTATGATTTTGTTTAGCAAAACTTTTGACCACTGAATACTAAACAAATGATAATAAATCTCATTTTAAAATTGATCTTTTCCAAATATTTCTTCTACAAATGAAGTTCAAGATAGTTGAGACAGATGAAATAACAAAGTGAAAGTTTTAAAATGCCACCCGTTAGCCGACATCTCAAAAGCTGTTGGGAATGCCGTTACGTAACTCAAGCTCACTGAACTTATGACTTCAGTTATCATCCAAATGCACTTTATCCTTACCTCTTAATGTCACCCAATGCAAATATATCTGCTAGAGTGAGTGCAAAAATCCCTTAATACTTATCTGGAAGGAAAAAAATAATGCGTGCATGTGTTGCATAACCTTTCAGAATTCAATATCCTGTCCATTTCCTGCTTCTCAAGGTGAGACCATATATCCTGGCTTCAGTAGATAAATACTCTCCATGGACACATTGGTTTATTGGAGTCCTGCTCATTCTACAGATGGGGACATAATCCGGTGATGTTTGAGTTTAGAATATTGAGCAAATATTGATAATGCATTCAGATATTCAGTAGTAAAGTGTCATCATGCAATATTAAAGCTACATCACTGAGGCATGGTCACATTTATAACTTTTTACAGCAATGTGTATTTAAATACAAACGAGCATACATTTAGCTAATCTCATCCCCTCACGCTATCCAAGACATGATTTCTTTTAAAAGTTCCTAAGAACTTTATATCTAATAAATTGTTAGTTTGTCCTAAAAATGATGAAATTTATGAAAATGTCCTGAAAGATAAATGATTGGTGCCCATGTGTGCCCAATTGAAGGTTTACTTTTAATGTGTGGTTTAAAACATAAATAAAACCTATACAAACAAACAAACAAAATAAGTCAAGGACATTCTTCCATTGAAACTCTTTGAATCTTTTTTTTTTTTTTTTTTTTTTTTTTTTTTTTTATGTTTTAGAAGTATTTTGTTTGGTGGTTGGTGCTGTTTTAATCTTGAACTTTTTAGAAAAGTTCCAGTGTTTGAAACAGTTTTTTTTTTTCTTTTTTTTCTACACATCCAGACAACATACCAGTATGTTAGCTTGGCCCAGTGTGAAGGAAAGTCATTCTCCAGTTAAAACCCCTACCCTAGCAGTGTGCCAACATGTCTTTGGGCAATACTCTGGTATAAAAAAATGTCTGTACATACAGTGTAAGATGTATATAAAATGTACAATATGGGTGCATGGTGACAGATGTGTAAGAACTATGCACTTTGCTAAACTTTGAGAAGTTAAAAAGGTATTCTAAAACCGTGGATCATTTATCATATGGAAAGCCTTGCTTATGTAAGCAAACTGTTACAAACCATATTCAGTACATCATATAGCGGCCTACCCTCAGGCTAAAATATTTCAGACTGTTCTACCTGCAGCCCTTTTAACGTTTACTCTAATATCAAGGTTCATTCTCAATAATCCAGGTAGAAAAGTCTAACAAAGTTAAGTCAGGTCCACTGGACGGTGTCTTTTTGTTGAAACAGTTCGTCTTTCATCCAGAAGACTTCATCAGTCTGAGGAGCCACAACAAACAGTCTTATAAATAGCACCTTCACAAAGTGGATCAACCAGGACAAGGGCATCAGAAGCATCCCTAATGTGGGGTGGGGTGGGACACAATGATGTGTGTAGGAGTGTGAGTGTACACGCGCATAAAAAGTGTACACTAGCGTACAAAAAAAGCAGCATTTCATCTAGATTTCCTTTAATTCCACACATGTAAAGCATGTTTCTCACCAAGTTTGTGTAAATTCAACTGTGGGTTTTAAAGACATTTTAACTTTAATGCACCTTAACACACAGCGTCTCTTACACCTGCAGCGTCTTACAGCGTCACAGTTACTGCTACGCTAAGATGCTTCGTGGGGCCTCTCAAGCATCCTCCTAACCAGGTATATATGTTTATGATGAGCTCGCTGAACTGGTGAGTGATCAACACAGAGGTGCCTCCACCTCCTCCACCTGTGCACGTTGTCTGCCGAGGTGGGAGGAGACACACGGAAACACTACTGATGTGTTTAGAGTTGGAGGTAACCAGGAAAACCTGGAGTGGATTTTTAGTGGCTTGAGTATTCTCCTATTAATTAAGTGAAATGGATTTGTTCACAAAGAAAGAGAAACTGCACCGTCTGAACTAATGTTTCATAGTAAAAGTGTGGGGGGGTCCAAATAAACTTTTTTTATGTGAGGGGAACATGTCCCCTTCACATATAATGGTTGTGACGCCTATGAATCAGGCCTAAAAGAAACCATCCAGAGGACCTGCTGACTTTGTTGGATTTTTCTACCTGGATTATTGAGCATGGATCAGGATATTTTGAACCACTTTGGCCATGACTGCTTCAGTCTAGTTGGCAGGGGAGAGGGCATATACCAAAAACCATCTTGGCACCATCAAACTGGTTCAAGTTTAAATTCAAATTCAAGTATCTTTATTGTCATTCGCATCACATGGGGCACATGTGGTGGAACAAAACTGTGTTCTCAAGGTCCTGGTTACACCCAAGTGACCCACTATATGAAGATGCTATTTGTAAGACTGGGCTTGTTGTGGCTCATCGGACTGATGAAGTCCTTTGGATGAAAGACTAAACATTGCAATGGTAATAAACCGTCCAGAGTACCTGACTTAACTTTGTTGGATTTACTCTCACAAGTTGTTTTTATTTTTATTCTGCCTTCTTTTTGCTGGCACTCTTCTAGATTTAGACTTTTTCTCAAGGGACTTCAATTTACAGCCAGAATGCCATCAAACTTTTCTGGGAACATTGGAACAGAAGATGAGATGCCCGGCAATAAGCCCAATCCCCAGAGAAACAAGAGACGTGGGGACTGTTTTGCATCACTTGAATGGATCATGGTTCTAAGACCCCCAAACAGTTGGGGTTGTCAAAAAATGAACAATGTAACGCAGTCCAGGTCATGTCGACATGGGTGTGTACCACAGGGATGTTCTAGAGTACAGCAGTATGGATCATTTTATCACTTCATTAATGTCCTCTCTTACACTGGGCCATCATTTAAAAGTGTTTCAAGTAAACGGGAGAATGTTGTCACAACACCTCAGGGTGCTTTTGGTTTGAAGGTGGCCAGCTAAGTACGCTAGACGAAATTCCTCTTCTTGAATTGTTGACTTGAAAGGTATGAGGACAGAGTTCCTGCAATTTGTGAACTCTGTTATGATGTCAGTGAAACCTCTGAAGGGGGTTGAAATCTGTACGGCTGCTTGCTACATGACAGCAAGGAAGCTGAAGTTTGTAATTTCATCCTGTCCTTCTACAGGTGCCTCTGCAAACACAATAACCTGCCAAACAGTTAGAAATATGTCTGAGCACTGGTGTATGTCAGGTATTCAGAGGCACAATATATTTCTCAGCAGATGGTTGTAATAAGAAAAACACCTTACAGATATATATGTACCTGATATGCTGTTGGGGATTTCTGTCTTTCTCTGCTGCTGTGCACATTGTAAATCACATTTAATGTCACCAAACATGAGAAGTGTGTGGTGTAAACGCTACAGGAGAAGGACAGGTTTGACCTTAAACTGCTGCAGCTGTACACGCGCGCTGGAATACATTCATCCGGTGGAGGAGCATTAGCCATAAAGGAAATCTTAGCTTTTGTAGTGTATTAAGCTGTTTCATACACACACAAAAAAGCACAGCATTTCTATTCCATTACAGAGGTTGCTGATACTCCCAAGTATTGTTCAATGAAGTCTGGTTTCTTATCGTATCACTTTAATGCCTGTCATCAACTGTGATTAACTCCTAGAACTGTGAGGTCAAGCCAACAACACAAGAGCAAACTTCACATCACTTCAGGACTAAAGAATTTCATTATAAGGATCTAAATTCAGGAAGTGTGCAGATTGATATGACTGGGACCCGTAAAACAAACCTTCTTGTCGTCGTTTTTAATCTGTTCTGAAACGTGACGAAAATAACCGCTTGTAAAACTGCCAAAACAAATGTTATGGCGGCTGTAATTTGGCTGAGGGGTTGTAAAAAGGCAGTTAAGTTGTTAATCTCCGCGTGAGGATCAGTCTGGCATCGCGTCCTGAGCGTGTCAGTGGCACAGTGGAAAAGACGGCCGGCCTAAAAACAGACTGCGCAGTACAGTGAGCGCCATTGTTCTCCAGCTTTTAAGTGAATTTGTGTGCTGGCACAGAGTGCTGGGCCTCAAAAACAATGGTCATTACTGGGACTAAAATATAGGTTGACCAAACTCGTGCTCAGCCCAGAAAAGTTGTAACTTTTATAGTGGATATTGTTCAAATCCGCAGTTCATTTTTATGTCTGCATTTGAATCTCCTAACTATCAACAATTGGGTTTTATGTGCCTTGAAAATCAATTCAAGCTGGTCGCGTTGTAGAGTTTGTCTGACTTAATCAACAGAATGTGGAACTTTAATCTGTGTGCTGCCACTGAACAAATATTAAAGCTGCCATTTTAATGATTGATTTCATTATTGGAAAGGAATACAGAGAATTAATGAGGCAATAATAAAATAATAATCTTAAATTACAATAGTTAAGGCTTACAACCCATTACTTTTTTTAACAGCTGCCATCATACATAAATGCCTCCATTTGAAATGTTATCTTTGTATTTTTTTTTACTAAATAAAGTCATAAGAGGAATGAAGCTAGTTCAAGTTCAGGTTTTGATAGACTCAAATGAAGGTAATCTGATTTTTTTTTTGTCTTTATAAGAGGAAACACTTAATAAAATGACAAACCATAAGGAAAATGAAGTCTGAGGTCAGTCATTGCCCTGCCTTTCAACCACATCAACAAAAAAAACAAATGTACTTTTATTTTGTAGGGTTTTTTTTAATATTGAGAAACACAGATATGCGTCTCTTTATTTGAACTAATTTACACACTTCAACTCCACAAAGTTCTAGAGATGAGAATTTGGCTTCATCAGTGCTCTGAGATTTAATCAAACAGATCCACGTGTGACTTTCAGAATAAAAGTCGTTTGTTTGTTTATTTATTTATTTTATTTTTTATTTTTGGGGGGAATAACTGAGAATCTCCACCTGCATTTTGCATCATGTTTGCTTGTAGCATCTTTTATTTCCAGACAGGTCAGAACAAAATAATGATGAGTGTGATTTATTGTTTAGATGCATTACAGCATTTTTTTTTTTCAGAATAACTTAAAAATAGAAAAGTAAATGATGTCCATTCACTAATATGTGTTGCTTAAAAAAAAATGGCTGTTATTTTTAGGTTGAACTGGCTGACGATCAACGCACAAAAGAAAATACAGTACATTGGTTTAACCCTTTAACACCCAAGCCTCAAAATTTCCACCTACTAGGCTTGTAAAAAAATATGCATGGTCGACAATGCACTCGTAATAAAATGGTTAATGCTTGCAACATGGTGAACGGGATACAAAGTTCTGATTGTGGTCAGAGCAGCAAAAATAAACGTGTTCCAGCAGGAACTGTTTACATATTCATAAATCATCTGAACTGCACAGTACCAGGAATGATATGTGTGTTTGACTGAGTTGGTTTCTGTCCATGTGCAGGAGCAAGAGGACCCCAACAAACTGGCCACCAGCTGGCCCGACTACTACATAGACCGCATTAACTCCATGGCGGCTGTAAGTAATTGTTTTTCTATCCTTCAACTTATACACAAACATAAACATGCCCCGCTTCATCCAAGCATTTGCCTCCTGAGAGGTCACTGTTGTCTCGGTCATTTTTCTCAGACATCTTTCTGGGCAAACATTTTATCACGTCCCTGCTGACTGCTGGTTTTATTCACATGACCACATTCCTTCGCTTTGACCTCTGCATTCACACACACTGTGATGACAAACAGGCCATTTAGACACTCAGCAGTTCAGCGAGTGGGAATAACTGTCAGAGACACAGAGCAAAGCCAAGAGGACAACGTTCATTATTTCTAGTCAGTGAAACTTGCCAGTTAAAACAGCATGATGTCATCACAGACCTCTCCTGCTCTTCATTTTATATTTTATGTGACATTGTGGTATTTGATTTACTCAATTACTGACCAGTTTGTACCACTGACCTCTGACCTTGGAATTCTTATATGAACAGCTTTTGACTCCCAAATGTTTAGAAATCATTAAATTAGATATTTTCAACTGGGGTTCTCAAAGGGTGGCATGTTAAAATGAAATGTAGAAACAAGTAAACTATTTTTACAATTCCAGGCATAGTTTTTTTTTCCCCTGCTTTTTGCCAGGTTTATTTTTCTGTATTGAGTCAAACAGCCCAATTTTTAAGGCATTTATAAACCTACCCAGGCCACAGATCAAATAAGCTGTTCAGTTGTGATTTATTCAGACCACCGTGTATGTAAACACAAAAATATTAGCATTAATAACTGTTTATTACTGTGCAGTTTATTTATCTGGCAAACACACATGTAGGTTGTTGTTTTTACAGTCATTTTTGTTTACTGGCTTCACTTGGAGGGGAGAACTCAAGTTGCTCTTGGAAAGAACATCATCAGTACCTGAGAAGTTTGGAGAAACTTTTTTTTTTTTTTTAGTTTTACTGTCAAGTTCAGCCAGTAGTTACATGGATGGTATAATACCATAAGTGGAGCACAGTTATCAGAATCATGTTTCATCTTTTCCTTTGTATTGCATCTCTTGCAAGACTCTAAGTCAAATTATTGTGCATATTTTGGTCAGTTGTGCACTCAATTTTAACTGTTTTAAAGCCAGAATATTCACTTTCTGTTTATTTTATTCATTTGATACAATTGACAGGCTCTATTTATTAGACTTGACTTCATAAATTCATGAACATTTCCAGGGCTGCTAAACAATTAGATGGAGTAACAACACCAAATATGGAGTAGGATCACAGCCCATCAGCTTTGACAAGATATTCTACTTAATTAGTAAACCTTTTTGAATTAAACTTGGAGAAAGACATCAGTGTACGATTCAGGCTAAAATGGTCAAATGATCCCGGACGACACCCCTTGTTGTGCCCTATTGGCTGGGCCATTATGGTTTCTGTATAAATTATTATACTCCTCAGGGAGAGATTCAGACATTGGAAACAACCAATGTTCTATATATAATGGAGTTTTATTTACATGGGAAAAAAAGCCACTATAAAAATGTATTTTAATTTGCCATTTAATCCTGTTAGGCTCCATCATTCACCATTAGATCAGTTCTCCATTTGCTTCACACTGGTGATCCAGACATCTTCACAAGAAACCTTCATGTCTTGGCTTTTGGTCGAGCTCACAGGGGACATACCTTCTACAGTAGCTGAATTATTAGCTGATCTCACTTTGGCTTCAGTGGCCTGAATAATTTTCTTACGACCAGCAGCTTGATGTTCATTCATGAAGTCATGTCGGAGCACTGAGGTCGTTTGTTGGCCATGCAGCAATAAATCGAATGTCTTTTTGACTTAGAGGCAAGTTACTGTAGCCCAGATGTTTTAACCTGGTGAGTGGAGGAATTTTCCTGAAGAGAGAAACCGTAATAGAGCTGCAAAGATGAAGGAAAATGTTTTAGACTGTCACTTAAGATAAAATCATCCATAATTCATTATGTTACACTGGAAACTTGATGAATCTATTACAGGATGTGGGGAAGGATTTATAAGGTGAACACTGATTTTCATTGCATTAGCTGTAATTTTCCAAGTAGTGACACCTTGTTTCAAAAATTATAAATTAAACTTACATTCCTAATACATTTCCTAAAATACATTCCTAGACAATTTGTACTTTTTCTACATTATGAAAACACACTTACAAGTAAAATATAGAAATTCTGCTAGTTTATGCTATTAATTAAATGCAGCTGAACCTTAAGAAGCCATGTTTGTCCATCAGGGGAAATTTTGCTATCATAAATTAGTGGGTAAGGAAAAAAAAATTGTTCTTTTTTCTTTTTTTTTCTTTCACCTGTTCTTTTCGAGAACTCAAATGAACAATTTGGGAATCGTTTTGTGCCAAATGCCCTTCCGGACACAAAATGGGCTTAAACCACAACAGTGGGGGTAAAATTAAATGTCTGGAAATGTCATCCTAAAATACAACCTTAAGAGATTATTTATTTATTTCCCAGATTTGTCACTATTTGATCTCGCTGCCACATTAATAGTCTGTGTTGCACAAATGAGCAGGTCTCATCAGGCCAGCTCAGCGGCATACTGACTCTAGGAGGCACTTATAATAAAGGTTTCGGGAAGTACCATCTGCTGGTTTACCAACATGCTATAATAATATCCTTGTGTGCACGTTGGCCACAGGTATGAACGAGCTTACAAATAACAGATGTTCGAAGGAGCCTTTTGGCTGGACTCGCTGACATGATGAGCTGGCTCAGAGAACTGCCTCTTCAGGGCTTTTAAACTGTCTGGATTTGAGATTAAGTTGAAACGATGGACGTTTTGACTGTAATGCTCCTAGATTCAACACCACCTCACACCAAAGAAAGTGCATCTGCTTGGAACTCAAACAAAAACTTGAATTAGCCGTTTAGGGCTGCAGATAGATGTCTGTATGCATCATCTCTTGCTGTGGGGCAAGCAGTTTCATCCTGGATGCACTAAGGGTGGTAAAAGAAAATCTTTAAGCAAATGTCTTTTATATATATATTTTTTTTCTCAAGCGATTGCATTGCCAGAGCTAATACAAGCTCACTCTACTGTTGAAACAAACAGTTGAGCATTTGGCAATGAGCTGCGATGGAAACGCCTGTAGAAGCTAAACAGAAGCCGTGACTAATGGGAGCACTGCAGTTCTTTGAAGTTACTGACAAAAGCTTTTAAGTGGTGCAGAGATGCATTAACACTAACACTGGTTTGAATGTTATTTATTATTTGCTCTATTTATTGTGGGCTTGATTAGAGCTAATTGTCTGCATGACTTAGTTTGGCATGTTATTTAGCTTCAAACGGTTCTCTTGGAGGAAAATACAGACACTGGTTGATTAACAGAGCCTGAAATTTCAGCCTGGAGAGTTTGTATTTCTAAGTCTAACTGAAGTGAGAACAAGTCCTTGTGAGGTAAACTGGGATATGCAATGTAAGTGTCTTACCATTTTCATGTTGTCCTGGTAAACTCCAAAATTCTCAACTGAAGATGAAAAGTACACATTAAATGCCAGCGATAACAAATAACCTGCACAGGCCTATAATGAAATGACGTGAAGCTCTCCTGCTTCCAGATGCAGACACTGTTTGCCTTTGATGAGGAGGAAATGGAAATGAGGAACAAGGTGGTGGAAGATCTGAAGACGGCGCTTCGAACTCAGCCAATGAGGTCAGACAATCTGTTATTTTCTTCTGCTACAAACGGCACAGAGCTCTCCTCTGTATGATTCTTAGTCATTCATTCCTACCAGTTGGCTTAGTGTAGTAATACCTCACAAACTAATTACAGCTAATAATGTACTATACTGCTGGAAAGATCTGGTTTATAATAATTATCTCAAATCTAATTGCTTCCAACTGAAATGCAGCTAATTAAAGCTATTCTTACACCAAATGTTTTACTTGTTCCTGTCTTGCTATGGCCATTGGCAGCTGTTAAGCTTTGCTTGTCATCACAAAGAAACATTCAGACACTGGACATCCCAGTTAAACAAGTTGCCGCCTTCTTCCCGTCAGCAGCTTCTTTACAGCCGTCCATCAGCCGCTCAGTGAGGCTGTTGAGTTTTCACAAGCGGAGATGCAAAATGACACTGAATGACAAAGTGCAGCTTTGAAGTCTGGGTCATGTCTGGGTTGTGTGTTTGTGGGCCAACTGTGCATCTGTATCATCGTGTTGTGTGCCATCAGCTTATTTTTCTAATAGTCATCTTTTCACCACTTGTTTATTTAAAGCAAAATATCTAATAACACATTATTGCTATTTGTTGCTACTTTGTTTATTATAGTAATCTTTTCTGTTTTTTAATTGGCCTGCATTGCAGATTTATCTAAGACTAATTAAAAGCAGCCATGCTGACGAGGCTGCCTGCTCTGCAGATGTTCATTCGTTGTTTATTCACCAACCTAATAAAACCACTAATACAGTGAAATAATCAGCCAGTGTCTTTGATCTTAAAGTTTCAAATAATTTGCGTATTTTATCATAACAATCAATTTGATCAATTAGTTTTCTGTTCTGCTGATTGATGGATTCACTGTGTAGATAGCTACATTCTTCAGGTTTACATGCAGCCAAAGGACACAATAACTTCTTTATCAAAATCCAATTATCGGTACATTGTTCTAAAAGAAATCCTGAAATTAGTAATGACTATTTCATACTTTTGTTTGTATGTGGGGAAATTGCGAGATGGATACATTGCAAGAAAATGAATGCATTCATGAGTGTCTGTTAGGAGTTTACTTAACTAAATACTTTATAAATTTAGTTTTGCCTATGAAATAAATGAGAAAAGCAAACTAAAATATCAGCACAATAAAAATGGATTCACTTCTATTCATAACAATACTCTTGAAAGTATTAAAAAGGGGGGGTCATTTGTTTTAGTTTGTTTTTGCCAGATGAACCTGCACGGTCACTTTTCTATTTAAATTTTCTATATTTCTATGGATTTTTTTTTTTAATCAGACAACTTTAAGAGACAAAACAGTTTGTTTCTGGGAGACCTGGTCGAGGTGCTGGAATGGATCATAGCTAAATGAAGAAAGAAACATGTAGAAACCTAACAGATGGAAACTATAAAAGCACAGTGTCTAGACAGAACAGGTGAAAGTTTAGTGCAACATTGTAAATTTGCAATAGTTTACGAAACTTGGGGAAGACAAAGGGAAGCATTTTCAATATTGTACATTCAACATTGTGTTGCCACATTTTCTAGCTTCTTGTTTTCAAAGCTTCCAGGTAAAACTTTTTTAGGTAAAGGGTCTCCTTTACTGTCACCCATCTTCAAATAATTTCCTTTGTCAAACTATAACGGCTCAATCTTCACTCTGCCATGACACACCTGCGCTTGTGCTGCTCGCCACAGAATGAGTTATGGCTCATTACCACACATGTTTTTTCACTACTGTAAACTTGATGTGGGTAGCAGGTGTGTTCTGCACAATATGGGTGTCCAGGGAAATCCAGGGCAGTATGTTAATGTCCTGCCTTTGTCAAATTTGAGACAAATGGGTGTCTAAGACAGAAAGATGGCTTTGAGCTTAAGCGTCTGGGAGAAATCTGAGCGTCTTACCGTCTTTATGGGTCATTTCTTTGCTCCTTGGTGGGTTTTCATGCTGATTTTATGCTCAAGTGTTGTGAGACATGGCAGTGTCTGTTCGTGTTGGAGTCTGATTCATTCCGGCCGGCCTGAAATGACCTCCCTCCTCCTTTTCCTCTGGCACTCTTACAGAGGCAGCTGGGCCTGGTTGTGAACAGGGGCCCTTGTTGCCCTCAGCTTGTTTTGCAGGGCCACAGGAGTCAAACGCATGGTGGGTATGCAGGGTGCCAGGCAGAGTAGACAAAAAGAGGACATTGTTGGTGAATCATTCACTGTTTTCACTTTCATTCAAACGGGTTGAATGAGAAGGTGACAGTTCTTTGTATGTTATTGTACAAAGTGATATGGAAACAGACTGCATGGCACAACGTGTTTGTGTTTATGTTAAAAACCTCTCTGTATGCATTCATGCTCAACTTTTCTGGTTTATGGATCTCAACATCAAGACATTTAGGTGATCCTCCTCAAAGGAAAATGTACAATTTATAACTGAATCATTTATTGTTTTATGTTGTTTTATTTTAAAAGTTAATAAAGTCCATGCCTCTTTTTTCTAAATTTTCACTAATTGCACTTACTGTAATTAAGAAACTTTAATAACCTGAGGTAAACATCTCAAGGATTCAAGGATTTTTTTATTGTCATACCAGCTCACATTTGCATGTTTATAGTACAAAATTCAGACTCAAGTCCCAGATCAAGAAGCCTAACTAGTAACAAATAAATAAATGTAAAATTATTTATACATTACATATATAATAGGTAAAGTTAAAAAAAGTTACATGAAGCTGAATTACTTGCAGCTCGAGTTCAGCAGTCTGACAGCTGCAGGGTAGAAACTGTTTCTGAGCCTGGTGGTCCTGCTCTGAATGCTCCTCAGCTTGAGGAGAGGGGCTGGAACAGACTGTGTGCAGGATGAGTGGAGTCATTCATGATGGGAAGTGCCCTCCCCCTGCATTGTGACGCGTAGCTGTCCGAGGTGGTGGGAAGGCTGCTACCCACAGTCGGAAGGCTGCAACTTATTTGTAGTAATTGCAATGCATTTTTATTTTCTATCATCATTGTTTAATATTTCAGTACAATTTTAGTACAAGCTGTCAAAGTCAGTCTGCTTGTTCAAGATAGCATGGTGGTAATGTCTTATATCAGAAGCATTCCTACTTGGTTATTTAATTGAAACTCGCTTTATTTGACTACACAAAGCTGGTATGCTGTTATTAATAGTTAACTTTATATTAATCATGGATGGTTGTTCATCTTTTTATGCTAGCAGGCACCATTTTATTGACATTCATCCATTAAGAGCAGCAAAACATGTAACGTGACCATGAGTGACATAGAGACCCAACTATAGACTTAAGTGAAATGAAAATTGACTATTCAGTCCTTTTCATACAAGCCAAATTCAAACAACCATTAGCATTTGTTTAGCATTTTTAGTACTTCTCATTTCTTCTCTGTACATTTGGACAGAAATTTTGACCTTTTACCAAGAACTGGGAAGGTTGAATAGAAATAGAGTTGGCACATCAGATATAATGCAACGTCACGAAACCACTACAGTATATACTAAAATCAACCATGCCTCAAAAAAGAGAAGACATCATTACTGTTTAATAATAATCATTTTCCATACACCCTAAATTATTTTTGATAAATATATTTTAGTTAATTATCAACTGGAGGTAGATATGTATATTTATTTACTTGTGTAAAATAAAATCTGACTTCAAAAATCATCAGTCATTCATCAAATTATATGGACACATGTAACTGAAAAACTGTATGAGTGAAATGCACAGCTGCACTGTTTTTTGTGTTTCTGTTGAAAACCTCTGTATGCTTTCATGCATTTATAGCTTGACACCCCTCATTTGCTTCCATGTAGTTGTGAAATAACTGCTGGGGGTTAGAAAACCAAGCTTTTCTTTTGGGTCACAGGGGCTGGGCTGGTCAAGATGCTCTGCAGTCAAACACTCATCATTGGAGCATCTCAGTGCTTCCTGAGACAGCTGTCTGGATAGTTTTTTGTTTCCAGCAAGAATATTGACTTTTGCCTTTGAAATCTCTACCGCCCTGTTCCTGTGCCAATAACCCTTTGGACGATGTGCCACCAACACAAACAGATATTGTTTTTAAAAGCCTCTAGATCTTGTAAAGGTTCCACTTAACAAAGAGTGAAATTTCTGCTGTCACATTAGCAGAAGAGCAGAGAATCACACTTTTAGACCAAATCAGTGTGTTTGCTTCTTTGAGAAGGCAAATGTCTCTCTTAACTATAAAAAAAGAAGGTAGCTTGTGTTGTAGCAGATGCTTACATAGAAATAGAATCTTAAACAAGCAGTCTTGGGTTTGTTAATGTATGTGCGAACTAGTCGATGTGGCTTGGCATGTAAAACGCTTTGCTTTACTTTCATTGCACATTAAAACTGCAGAAATTTGCCATGACTTTGTTTGACAGTTAGATAAAAAAAAAAACGCCAAATGATGTACCATGAAAATCTGATTTTATTCCAGTAACCATAGGCCAAACACTGTCTTTTAAAGTTTTATTACCATTGTGCAAAGGGAGCAGAGTAATCCAGCGTGTTGGCAGTCTGCTAAGTCTGGTCCAAAAAATTTTAAGGTTGCATCATATTTTATGTACAGTTTGAACACGAAGTCTACCCAAAGAGAGAAAAGAGGCTATCCAAGCAGCTCATCAACAACAGACAGGGTTGAGGCAAAGACACAACTTAAAAGTCCTTTTGTGAACAACAGGAAGTGACTTATATACAAAGTACTGTAGTCGCAAAAACAAAACTGTTTGTATGGCATTTTTTCTTGAAAAATATTTCTTCATGTGTTTATCATCGCAATTGGTCGTTTCAAGTAATATTTAATGCAGTGAAATAAGTTTGTGAAATATCAGATTGGAGAAAAATGAATCATTTTAACTCCTGACGTTGTTGCAGAAGTGCAGTATTTAGTTTTCTGCTGACTCTTTTGGTGACGAATTGCAGGGGTCAGTATGTTATCATAGACCACCTGAGCTGACAGACCAGCTCATGAACCTCTCCCTGAGGATCTGCTAATAAATTTTATCCGTGAGAACCAGTCTGTTTGTGCCAATGTATTCTTTACGCAAATTTACTACAGATGTACCCTTTGGCCAAGAGTTTAATCGTTTTCTCTACATGTGCAATTGTTAGGTACTTGTCTTTTGTTCAGCCTTTATGTTGCTTCAAATCTATGCCAGGATTCACAAAGATATATTTATAGTGTGTCGTGCTGGTTTTATTTTATATCTGATCCCAGTCCTGCAAACACCTCCAGTCAGTTAGCTGTAATTGGTGCCTCCTGCCTCTTAACGGCTCTCATTCACATTCTGGTCTTTGCCATAGTCAAACGAGACCTGTGTGAGAATGCATGCACATGTCCCAGGATCTAGATGAGTGGGTGTTTGAACGAGGCTGTAAGTGTGATGATATGAAGGGCAGAAGAGAGGCCTCAGAGAGCACACGATCACTCAAGTTTGTGCGTGTGGAAGCGTTGGACTCGAAGGAGTTTGTGTGGTTTTACTGCGAGGCAGTCTGTCTGCCACGCATGGGTCATCCTCGGTTCAAAAACAAAACAAAAAAAAAAACATCTTGGCCTCTAAAGCGAAAACCTCAAACAATCGGTTTAGCCGGACTCAAGTTCTGATTTTAAATTTGAGCATCTGGATTAGTTTTTCACTCCATCCTGCTCATTATGAATATTGCTTGCTGCTGGTTTGGGGATTTTCTGCCTTTTTGATCAGTGGATATGAACCTCAAAGGCTAACTCTCAACAATAGCAATTATTTATGTAGTCAAATAAAGCTTGACCCTTGACATATCTTAACCCCTTGCTTTTTTAACGTCTTCCGTTTTTTAGCTTTTCTTCTGAAGGTCTTTTTGTCTGAAATCTGTGTGGTATTATTACCTTAAGTACTGTTCATCAGCTTTGCCTCTGCTCACACCACATACAGCAGCAGTTGAACCTAAGTGGCTCTTAAAGCATTCAGCCCTTGCTCCAGAAAATGGAAACTCATATGATTTTTGTGCCAGCCGACTGACTGTCTTTGGATTGCAGAAGACAAAATAAATTGTATTGATTTAAGAGCTCACTGAAGAGAATGTGAAGGATGGAAGAAGAGAAGAGTGATGTTAGCTGTTAGAGGATTAGAGCAGGTGATTGTCCTTTGCTGCAAATATCTTCTGCTTGTTCACTTCCTTTACAAGATCACATACAGGTGGATCAAGTTGTGGTGCGTATTCCATACATGGGGTTTCTGGCTAATTGTTGGTGATGCAGCAGAGTGATGCAAAGCAGGCAGAGAGCAAAGCCTTGAATTACATCCATCCTTTTGAATGCAGACTCCAAGAACAACATCTCTCGCCCTCTGCTTTCCATACATTAATCACAAGGATGTTCAGCCTAATTTGTCTTCCACAATGAAAGTTCTTTCAGAGTTGGCCCAGAGTTCATGAGCAGATGTAAGGCTGTTCCTGCTATCTGTGCTGGCCAAACACTTGTCACGGAGTCCAGCTATTACAGTTGGACCAGTGGCAGTGTCTGTGTTTGATCGGAATCAAATCACATTTAAAATGTGGGATTTATTTTTCACCACCTTGGTGCAAAGTGGAGGCCGAAGCAGCTGAGCTCAAACAAGAAGCACATTGTCGGCTGGCTTGTTATTGCAGAGATTTTCAATGCGCCATTTCAAATGGTTGATTGCATCCATGCATGCATGCATGAAGATCTTCCCGATCTCATCAAATCACTGCTGGAATCCAGAAGCATGACTGTGCCAGGTGATGTTTTTGTTTATTCCCAGACATCTGCTTAAAATCTGGGATTCATTGTGTGTGAGCAGGGGAGGAGCCATTTTTACTGTGTGAATTATATTAGTTATATAGATTAAGAAGGTTTTTTTTTTTTTTTTTTTTTTTTTTTTTGGATTATTTGTATACATGCTTAAGCCAAGACAGCAGAAGTGGAGGATGAATCTAGGGCTGTCTAGTAGTGTCAAATTCATGAATCAACTACAAGAAGCAGCCAAAAATCTTAACTTATTTCTTTGTCCTTTTCAGTTTTTCACTCATCCTCTTTTTCTCCATCTTACAAACCCTCAATTGTTTGAAATAATTTATGAGGCCTATCAGGAATCTTACTGAGTGGGAATCTCATTTACAAAACAGCCTGCACTGTGCTCACTGGTTGCAACATCCTTCAGTGTTTACATGTCCTGCTTGTCACTTCTTTCTCACGGAGGTCAATGACTCACTGCTTTCTAATTATTTCAGCTAATGTAGGCTATGAGTCACTGACAAGGTGAACTTGAGCTGTTATATCCTGATGCATGCTCAATAATCCAGGTAGATAAATCTAACAAGGTTGAGTCTGGTCCTCTGAATGGTTTCTTCATGTTGAAATGGTTTGTCTTTTGTCCAACATATTTCTTCAGTCTGAGGAGCTGCATCAAACAGTCTTGTAAGCAGCACCTTTTCATAGTGGATCAACCAGTTAGCTGGTGACAGCCAAAACTAGTTGTTCACATGCAAATGGAGGACCGTCAGCCTTACAACCAATCATTAGTGATGGCTGCTGGCTATTCACAGTGGGCTGAGTGATACTTCCAACACCAGCAGAGAGGAGAGAAACATGCTCACTGCTCTCATGTCCTACATGCTATGGGGTCCCCAACTGGTTTAGCCACTATGATATGGGTTTATTTATAAGACTGAGTTTACTGCAGCTCCTCAGACTGACAGTCTTTTGGATTAAAGACAAAACAATTCAACAAGTTTTTTTTTTTTTTTTAAATCCGTCCAGAGGACCTGACAACTTTGTTAGATATGGGGTCTACAGGTTCTCCTATTTTTGAAACCCGGTACATGGAGGAGGTATCAACGACAGCCTTGGCATTCTTTTCAGGGACATCAAGTCATTGGTTCAGGTATGTTGATGACACCTAGGTTAAAATTAAAAATTGAAAATCAACGATCAACTCTGTGGATAAATATATGGAGTCACATGAGAAAATGTAAAAGATGGCAGGTTGCTTCCTTGGGCTGTGAGGTCTCAGTCACTGATGGAAGACATTTGGAAAATAAAGTGTACCGCAAACCCACCTGCACATACCAGTATGTGCAGTTTGCCTCCCATCACCCACTGGAGCACAAGTTAGGAGTCATCAGGGCTCTGTACCACAGAGCAGACAGTGTCCCCTCAAACTCCAGTGCCAGGGAGAAGGTGAAATACCACACAAGACATGCTCTAGAGCAATGTGCATGGGCCTTCCTGAAAACGGAAGAGAAACCAAACAGGACTCCAGAGAGGACTCGGGTGAAAAGAAGGAACCCAGGCCAGTTGTCGTTCCATATGTTGCAGGAGTTTTAAACTGAGACATTTGTTTTCTAAACATGACATGCCAGCGGCTTTCAAACCCCAAAATAGATTACGACAAAGACTGATCCATCCCAAAGATCCATTCCCCCGACACACAGTACTATTGTGTATGCTGTTCAGTGCCAGGAGGGCTGTCATCAGTTATACATTGGGGAAACAAAGCAGCCACTGGCCAAAAGGATGGGCCAGCACAGAAGAGCAACATCAGATCAAGACTCTGTGGTCTACACTCATCTCCAGGCCAGTGGTCACTCTTCCAATGATGAAAGAGATATAGAGGGATGATGGTTTGAGAGAGGAGTGAAGGGAGCCATCTTTGTGAAGAGAACCCATCCATCATTAAATAAACAGGGTTGGAGGCTTCCCTGTTCAACTGTCCCCCTCTTACAATGCTGTTCTTGCATCACTCAGCCCTCTGAGAACAGCAAACAGCCATCAGGGCACTAACAACCAATTGTTAGGTTTATGGTCCTCCTTTTGCAGGTAAACAACTAGTTTTGGCTGCCACCAGCAAACGGGTTAATCCACTATGAGAAGGTGTTGCTTGTTTGCCTGCAGCTCCTCAGACTGAAGAAGTATTTTGGGTAAAAGATGAAACATTTCAACAAAGAAGAACCTGTCCAGAGAACCTGACTCAGCTTTGTTAGATTGAGGTGTTATCGTATAAAAGTATTTGTTGTGCATCTAAATTTTGTGAGCAAATCATGTTGATCTGGGTCTATTTAGACAGTAGTTGTGACTGGCAAGGTGATACCCCAACAATGGTTGGAATTTGACAAAACAACTGGAGGAAGTACGGGTTTCCAATGACAATTTGCACATTTCATCTAGTCTTTTTTTCCTCTATATTCTTTTAAAACAAAGTTGTATTTAATGGTATTTTAGCATTCTTACCCTGTCATACTTACTTTAATCCTTTAGGTTCGTCACACGCTTCATCGAACTCGACGGGCTCACCTGCCTGCTCAACTTCATGCGCAGCATGGACTACGAGACATCAGAGAGCCGCATCCACACCTCCGTCATTGGCTGCATCAAGGCCCTGATGAATAACTCACAGGGCCGTGCACATGTTCTGACCCACCCTCAGAGCATCAACACCATCTCGCAGAGCCTTCGGACAGAGAACATCAAAACCAAAGTGGCGGTGCTGGAAATTCTAGGTGCAGTATGCTTGGTGCCTGATGGACATAAGAAGGTTCTGCAGGCCATGGCGCATTATCAGAAATATGCTGCAGAGAGGACTCGATTCCAGGTGAGGAAATGTGAAAAGATCTTTATAAGCACTAAACCAAACAAGCGGAGGAGATGTGGTTATGTGTAGACGCTACATTGTTTCATTCTTTGAGTTTTCATGTATAGTTTAGTGTTAAAGACTATAACAAACCACATTATTTTGAAAAATTCGAGCTACAAGAAATGAATTGAAATGGAGTTGAAAAAGCTAAAGTCAAATACAAAAACAATGTCCAACTTTCAGAAAGCTTTGAAACCAAATAGAAACTAATCAGGGGTGATTTAAGACTTGTTCAGTATTTTTGTGCAAACATATTTGAGTCGTAGCGGGAGGCTAAAGACAGACACAATATTTCAAGATAATGCTCAAATAAATCAAGCTGTGGTCATTTAAACAAGTTGATTACTTGTTTTAAAGTACCTCAGACATTTGGCCTCAGGTTAGGTCAGCATACCATCCATATTCAGGAGAAGGGACAAGGACATTTAGACTTATGGGGGTCACTGCATGCTAAGGGCTTTAGTAAGTAGCAGGGCTGAGTCAACAAGCCACATCTTACACAACCCCTTGGTATGTGGTAAATCATGTCACTTCAGGCTAAGCTAACACCCCAGGAGCTGAATAATTGAGAATGTCTGAAGCCTTTTCATGTTGGTTTGAGTTATGATTAAGCTCAAGTATGTTACGGGTCAGTTTCGAAGGCTGTAAAATGTTGGACAACTGAAAACAGGGGCCCTGTGTTACCTTGTTTTCTACAGCATTTAATTTTGCTCAGTTAACATGACATTTTAACAAGTACAGTATATATATATTTTTTTAAATATTTTAGTTCAGTTTATGTCTGATTTTAGCTGTAAAACATATTTTAGATCAACTTATTTGTTTCAGGCTAACTTTCCAATGTTTTTTTTTTTTTTTTCATTTTTTTTTATTTATTTATTTATTTTTGTTTTTTTTTTGTTTGTTTCTATGTCCAGACTCTCCTGAATGAGCTGGACAGAAGTACAGGTCGATACAGAGATGAGGTCAGCTTAAAGACCGCCATCATGTCCTTCATCAACGCTGTGCTCAACGCAGGAGCAGGAGAGGTCTGCATTCAATAATAATGTCCTAATCAACTTTTTTTTTTTTTTTTTTTTTTTTTTTTTTTTTTTTTTTTTTTTTTTTTTTTTTTTTTTTTATTAGAATCTGGCAAAACTTGTTTATATCCATCTGGTCCAAACTGTGCACTAATTTGCCCTTAATTTAATGACAAGATTACACTTTAGAGCTTAATATTACTTTGACGCAAAACTTCCAACCTCTAAATAAAGTTTTGTACCAGTTTAAAGAAGAAATTATTTATCTATTTGTAAATTTTAGGGTGGTAGTATTTAGAATCACAAACAATTTAACTTTATTACAGTATATAATGACTTGTTGGGTTTAGCTGATAAAACAAATGTTTTGAGGTACACATTTTGTTCTATCTAATAAAAGACAATACATTTGCCACTAGTCAAAACAGTTATAAGTCTCTTTTTTTTACTGCTTATTTTTTAATTGTCAGGACAACTTGGAGTTTCGCCTCCACCTAAGGTACGAATTCCTGATGTTGGGCATTCAGCCGGTCATCGATAAGCTCAGAGAGCATGAAAACGCCACTCTGGATAGGTGAGTGATCGTCTGCTGAGCTGTTTAAACCAAACCAGATGTTTCTACTGTACACCTGAATCTTACAGTAACAGCTACACAAGCCTGTTTTCTTTAGTAAGGGTGCCATTTGTTCCTCTACCATGTTTCTTCCTTTATGTTCAGGCACTTGGACTTCTTCGAGATGGTGCGAAATGAGGATGACTCTGAACTGGCAAAAAGGTTTGACATGGTGAGTGGGTTATCCTCAAACGGTTCGCTTTATTATTAGGTCAAAAGCTAGACACTATAGTGTTCTTCTGTTTGACTGGGCCAGTCAGATGTTCTCCTTTCATTTCCTCTTCAGACCCATGTAGATACAAAGTGTGCTGGGGCCATGTTTGAGTTGATCAAGAAGAAACTGAGCCACACAGATTCCTACCCTCATCTCCTCTCAATCCTTCAGCATTGCTTGCAGATGCCCTGTGAGTTGTGGGTGGGGAGTTCAAAACCATCTGTTCAAATTTGTCCAGATGTTCTAATATCGTACATGGATCTTAACGTTCCTTTACATTTTCATGTTTGCTTTTGTCTTCCATCTCTCAGATAAACGTGGTGGCTGCAGCCTGCAGCACTGGCAGCTTTTAGACAGGATCCTCCAGCAAATTGTCCTACAGGACGACAAGGGAGAGGACCCTGATGTTGCACCTCTGGACAACTTCAGTGTTAAAAACATTATTCGCATGTAAGTGAGAACTACTCGGTGACATTTTAAAAGTGTCGGCTTATCCTCCAATGCTGTAAACATTTACGATTTAATAAAGCTTCCGATGAGAGTTGATTCTCACAAAGCTCAAAACTAGACGTCAACTGTTGATGCCAGATTAAGACACTTTGGAATAAAACAAGCCGAGCATCAGCTTTAGGCCATAGAAATGTGCTGTAAACCAATCCTCACAGGTTTGACCTGAAGAATGTGACTGTACAGGGAAGACGAGCTGATATTAAGGTGGCTGCGTGGGGGTAGTGGTTGAATCAGAGGAAACATCGCTGTGAGTGTGAGTTGGCATGAAAGCGGAAACCAAAGATCAAAAGAAAAGTGCTCTAATCACATCAAGAGTTGACCAAGTCATCCATGTGTAGGTGCAGTGAAGCAGGCACTCCATCGTGGAGGAAATAACAAGGAGGAAGAATCATTATATTTGGGAGCATTGTGACTTAGAGGTTTTGGACGTGTCATTGTAGCTGTTGCTGAAAGGAACTGTTTTCTAAATGATCGTTGACGTTTGCTGGGCTTTGCGGTCGTGGGTTTCACTGAATTTAGCAACCGATATGCACGTTTGTTCTGCTGATTTAGTGCGGTGTGTAGGTTGTGTTTACAGCTTTGTCCGTACAGTATTTCATCTCAGTTTCTCCTCCCGACAACCTTCCATTCCTGTTTTTCACCATGTTCCTTCTCCTCCGCTCTCCTCGGATTTGTTATGTTTAGACCAGCTTCACAATTAGTGATTAATGTGTTTAGTCTTTGTGGTGAAAGCGCCATAAAACATGTAGCGTGGTGCACGTTGGCCTCTGCCAGCTCCGGCTTTGTTCGCTAATCCAGCCACCATTGTTTTTGCAATCACTCAAATGCGATTCTTTCCAGTAGCGCACAGAAAGCGATGCTGCGTCGGAGGCCAAACATTTCATTCCTGCCCATCGCAGATCCATCACAGCGGTCAAAGCCCACCCCTCCACTTAGTGTCCCTGCCAAAGTCTTATTGTGTTTCCAGAAACTCTCCAAGAGTAAATTGTCTGGAAAAAAAAAAAAAAAAAAAGAGTGCATGGACAGAGGTTTCCTCGTCGTGTTGGCTGCGTGCCAGGGGCCCCTGACGGTTAACGTTGAAAATGTAAGGCTCGTGCCATGACGGCTCAGAGAGAGGGGGCAGGCTCGCTGAAACAACTGTTAAAACAACTGGCAGACAAAGTCATTCATCATCTGTGGTCACCATGACGATGGCTCGGACTACTTACATGGCTGTCTGGCCTGAAATTATCACTTTTTTTTTTTTTTCTCGAAATCACAGTTTTCCACAACTATTTGACCAGTTAGTGTGGAGAAGAACTGTTCTTGAAATTAAAACAGCACAGATGAATAAAGTTTCTCTTCAAGCACTTTGAATATGTGGATTTGATTATAAGTTTGATTTATTTCTTTGTGAAATAACTAATGTGAATTGATTGAAAGCAACGAAAAGGGAATTATTATACCTGAAGTTTTGCATTTGTTTTTTTATACTTTTGAAAATTTGTAATTTGTATAAATCCTGTCTGTTCTCTCAACTCCAGCCAAGGCTACCACCAGTGCTCCAGGTTTCACGTTCCAATTTCTCATCATCTTCAAAATATTTTTAAAACTTCCCATTTCTAATCTATATTTTTCTACTCTCAGACTTACTTCCTATTCGTTATTTTATTTTTTATTAATAAAATCTGCTTAACTGCAGACCCCAAGCTAAACCAAATCCCAACTATATTAACTGGTAATGTATAACCTATCTCAGCCCAGCAGAACTTATTTCAGCACTAATGTTGTCCTTCAGAGCTTCAATGAGCAAACTGCAACAACTCGGCCAATGCTGGTGATCAATCTGAGTCTCCCTCACAGAAAGGAAGTTAAGGATTAGTGTCACCCATCAATGGGTTTCCAATCCAGTGATTGAATTCCCTCAGAATGTCCCAGCTTGACTCTGAGTGCAGTTGACCCCCAGTTGTGAGCTTTTTGTGAGACACAGTTCTTTTTTTGTTTTGTTTGTTTGTTTGTGCTTATTAATTTTTTGTTGTTTCTCCACAGGCTGGTCAATGAAAACGAGGTAAAACTGTGGCGAGAGCAAGCGGAAAAGTTCAGGAAAGGTAAAATATCTTATCTTGTCCTTCCACTCCTGTTATTTTCCTACATGCAATCATACAATTAGAAAAATATAATAATTTTAATTTTACTTGTAGACCATGCCGAGCTGCTAGCTAAACTGGAGAGAAAAGAGCGGGAATGTGAGACGAAGACCCAGGAGAAGGAAGACATGATGAAGACTCTGAATAAGATGAAGGACAAGCTACAACGCGAGGGTGTGGAGCTGCGGTCGGCCAGGGAGCAAGTGATGGACTTGTCATCTCGCATCAACGACATCACTGTGAGCCATGCTGAAACTTTTGCAACTTTTTATCTAAAAATAATCAGTTTTACTCAAAAACTATTGTTCATTTTGAACCTAAATAGTTTGGTTTAGACCAGATGTGGGCAACTGATGGCCCAAGGGCCAAAAGTGGCCCTTGGACAATGTCCATCAGTCCCACAGTATCCTTATCTATAAAACAAATATTTATAATAATAATAATAATAATGATTAAAATTAAACTTAAACAAAAAAAACAAAAAACAGCAATGTATCAATGAGAATTATGGACATTTAAATTAAAATTCCAATAATGCTGTCAGGTCATCTGGACAGTTTATTTTTTGTAGAGACGTTTCGCCCTCTATCCGGAGGGCTTCATCAGTCTGAGGAATCCCCAGTAATTTGTTTCCCCACCAAGCAGTGCACTCCTTGAGTGGACCAACCAGTTTGCTGGAGATAAGATGGTTTCTGGGGGCTGTCCTATCCCCTGTTGACTCCTCCCAGGCAGGCCGCCACAGCCAAAGTGGTTCAAGGCATCAAAGTTCATGCTCAATCATCCAGGTACCAAATCAAATAATGCTCAGCCAGGTCACCTGGGCAGTTTATTTTTTTGTAGAGACATTTCACCCTCTCCATCAAACTGGTTGGTCCACTTAACGAGTGTACTGCTTGGTGGGGAAACAGTTTACTTGGGACTCCTCAGACTGATGAAGCCCTCCGGATAGAGGGCGAAATGTCTCTGTTAAAAAGAAACTGTCCAGATGACCTGACTGATCATTACTGGATTTGGTACCTGGATGATTGAGCATGAACTTCGATTAAATGAAGCATCTTACGCAAAACTTTTTAAAAACACGTTTAAGTCATTGTGTTTCCAGAACTAGACTGAACCTTAAAGACTTGGTAAAAAAATAAATATTTAGCATATTTAAGCTAACATGTATAGCATGTAAAGCTAACGGGTATAATATAATGTTGCAAGAGACAGTTTACAGAATATGTCTTATATTCAGGATATTGGAAAGACGTGTTTTTATAAAGTATGCTAACGATGCTACCTTGAAAAGGCCTTCTAGATCATCTGTCATAAAGATCATTTATTTTCCAGTTCTTTATGTGGCCCTTTGATTGCTTTAAACGTCTTGATGTGGCCCTTTTGGGGTGGGGGGGAGGGGGGGGGGGGGTTGCCTGCCTCTGGTTTAACCCCACTAAATAAATTAACCTCCAATAACTTGTAGCTCCAATTGTTCTCAGGTACTAGCACATTCGTAAATATTTGCTGATTTTAGAGGCTACAGCAAAAAGATATTTAGCCTGTTTTCAAGCTTAAATGGACAAGTTTCAGTAAAAGATGTCCTCCATAGTATTGGTAAATAATAAGTGGAGAGATGTTGCTTAAAGGGAGCTGTATTACTCAGTTTATTAAAGTTGGCAGTGTTGTTTTTAAACACCCCAAAAAGTTTTAATTGGAGTCTTTTGTGAGTTCATCCTTTTCTGTATTGATAGTAGGGATTGACTCGAAATGTGTTTGAGTAGACGGAACATCTGGGAAACAACCCATGGTCAGATGTTTTCTTCTGCTGTTGTCTCATTATTAATAGTCTCACACAGTTGTTATTTACCATGAAGTTTTAAAAACTTTACATGATGTAATTAAATTTTTATCTTGTCTTTCAGCAGAGCAGCAACGTGTCTTTAGCAGCTCCCCCTCCACCTCCTGGCGCTCCCATGGCTCCACCTCCCCCACCCATGTCAGGTGGCTTTCCTCCACCACCACCTCCTCTGCCATTCAGCTGCCCGCCTCCTCCACCACCGCCTCCTCCACCAGGAGCACCGCCTCCCCCGCCTGGTGCCCCTCCCATTTTTGGAGCCCCGCCTCCTCCCACATTCAACTCCATGAGCACAATGCGCTCCAAGTCCATCCCTCAGCCATCTCATCCTCTCAAGTCCTTCAACTGGGCCAAACTTGGAGAGGTGAGAGAAGACCTCTTTTAGATGAGCTGTGTTAAGATGATGTGATTTATTTGTCTTCTTAAACTTGCTTTTACAAAGTGACGGCTGTTCCCTCTCAATTCAAGACATGTAGCCATGACACTAAGAATTATGGCTGAGACTGGTGAATCAATACCATTATTTTAAGTTTCATCAATATCATTACCTTCAGTGCTCATGTTAATTGAACTATCTGCCTCTGGCTATAAATTAGTGCTGTTGTTTTTACAAGCTATTGTGTCCTCCATGTGGAGAAGCATCCATTCATTCATTGATTACAGCAGTGTTGCTGTCATACTTAAAGTTACAGTCCAACAAGACATTAGCATCTTCACACTGCAGGACATCCCTCTTTGTCCTTCAGTTATTCTTGAACCATCTAAAAGGGAAAACTTGAAGGCTTTTCTTGTTTATTTATTTATTTATTTTTTTACATTCTTGTAGTTTAATCCATGCACATGAAAGCAAATGAAGCAGTTGGTTGCAATCTACAGATTTGCCACAGGGTGTCACTACATGATGCACTTTTTTTTTTTTTTTTTTAAACAATATGACTCCAGTAAGAAAACACATGTGGTTCCTTTATTTTCAAGGGATTGACTTTTGATTTATACTGTACTTCCATTGCCTGCCTCAATGGTGTAGATGGCACATACGTTCAGTGCCTGTTAATTTGCACCTAAATTATGCAAATTAAGTTCAAAATCCTTGTAGTGTTTGTTTTTTAACATGAAATTTGAACATTTTCCACTCGCATGATAAGCTCTCACTGTATGTTTGTCTCGTTTCAGAATATGATCAATGGCACCATCTGGAATGACATTGATGACCTGAGAGCCTTCAAGATTCTTGACCTGAAAGACATAGAGAAGATGTTTTCAGCGTATCAGAGACAACAGGTGTGGATTTGTCAGTGGGTTTAACTATTCTCTGACACACCTGTTTTCGAAAGCTGCTTTTATTCTGGTGCCATGTACCAAAGAGCTTGTAGGAGCACCAGTTGTGCCTGAATTCTTGAATTGTGTGCACTGTGGAAAGTGCATGATAGGAAGAGGAATGGGATATTTTTGGAAGACTTTCTATATTTCTAAGAATCCAGCTCCATGCTAACGTTAGCAGCTGTTCACCAATGAATAACTCATTGTAGCTTTTGCTAGCATCTACAGTGCATTTGTGTGAGAACTGGCTGAGAGTCTTCACTGGCTCAGGAATCAGTGCGATGCTAAGAAAACACTTTACTGAAACAAACAAAATTAAACTATTCATTGAATAATGTGAAATTATGGACCAATCAATAGAATAATGGCGGTGACATATAACACATAGCAATTACTCTCCTTTCTGCTGTGAACTAATTGCACACTTCCCATGCTGTAAAACAGTGCACAAAAAGGGTTTAAGTGGTGTTAATTTGCTCCAATTGGTTTCTAGTAATCAGTTTAAAATGACGTCTTTGAGACTGAAAGTGAAGTGCATCATCGCTGGTGCTGAATTCCTGTTAAATATACGTTGCCGCCATATATGAAAGTCATCTGACATCTAAAATCACAACGTGTCAGTGTATCCTTTAATTGAATAGGTCATTTGAGCAGGTTTTTACCGGCACAGCAAAACGATTAAACAAAGGTCCTAGTAGATGTGGCTGCATAAAAACCCAACATCTTCCTGGCTTTGACAACTCTGTTCCCTTTGGCAGGAGCTGCATTCAATTTAAATTCAACGAGACATTATTGGCATGTTTATACATAGCAAATTTTCTTTTTAAAAGTCCTTTTTTTTTTCTTCCAAATGGATTTTTGTTTACATTTGCACTCTGTGGGAGTAGCTACCTCAATCATGCTTTATTGTTTTGCCTTAGTTCATGTCAAGATAGAAGTAGATAAAATCTCAGTAATATAAATAGAACACTTATAAGCTCTTTCAGAAGACAAAAACCAAACCAGGAAACTCTTTCTGTTCATCTTTTAGCCTCTTATTGATTCTTTGAAACTGCAATGACTCTGACAGGCGATTATTCTCTTGAGAGCTTCCTTCAGCTTGAAGTGTGCTAATAGTAGCTGTAGCTCTTTGCACTGGCTACCATCTTTTTTTTTTCTAGCCTTAAATGCTGTTCCTTGCATGTAGTTTCAATGTTTTTCATTTTTCTTTTTGTCTTTCTGCACTCTTCGAATGCCTGGGCAGGATCTGCTAACTAACCAATCCTTCAAACAGGTGAGTTTAAAGGTCTCTTGAGCATCTGATCACACAGTTAACCTCCCTTTTATTGCTGCAGCTGCCTCCTCTTCTGCATTGCAGTGGTCAGAAAGAGCTGTTTATGTGCATAATGAGTAATGAGTTTAATTTTATGAAGATTTTTATTTTTATTTTGAAGCTTTGGCTGATAATGTCTCAAATCAAGAGTTAATATCTGCGACAATCAAATTGTATGTATAAAATAGGTGAAATACCTGGCTGTATGCTGGTTTAGTCTTGGGCTTTCTTTTAGCTCGTAGTTTTGGCTTTACATCTCACTATTTTACTATTTAGGCATGTCTTATCATTACTATTTGTTCCATTTGAGCATCAAGCCAACGTTACTAACATCTAAAATAGTAAATACTGTATTAACTAATAAACAGTATTAACTTACTTTTATGTACAGTGTACAAATGTTTCTGTTCAGTGCCCTGAGATGACTTCTGTTGTGACTTGGCACTATATGAATAAACTGAATTGAATTAAAATAATTTAGTAAAAATAAATAAATAAATTAATTAATCAGCTAAATAAACAAATGTTCATTGAAAACAGAAATTAAATTGGAAAGTTTTTTTAGATTCTTAACCTAGGTTCTTATAGGTTCAAACTTCACTTTAGAGGAATTAAAATGTCACTTAAAATGCAAAGTCATACTTTTGTATTACAGTTTGAAATAAATGTGTGGGCAGCAAACCTATTTATTTTGTTCTGCTGCCTTTTTTTTTTTTTTGTATTTCTTTGTTTGTCAGAGACAGAACACAGCATTCATCATTATTGTGTTAATTAGCAATCTGTCTAATTTCCAACCTAAAAGCCCCAAAAAATAAATAAATAAAAAATAAAGATTGTTTAATCTAAAGCTGAGCAATAAATAAATAAATAAATAAATAAATAAATAAATAAATAAATAAATAAAACCCTTTTAATTTTCTGAATGACAGTTGAACGTGGCCATCTTCCACCTGGAAGACAAAGTTTAGACTGCCAACTTTATCATGTTTTCAAGTGTTTTTGGACAATATGCTGACCCTCGGGGCCCCGATATGCTCAATGGTTGTATGATTTTCTCTAATGTACATTGTTTGGATAAACAGGAAAATCAAAATGACTTTCTTATACAGATGGAGAATTTGCAGAAGTACATGTCAGGCTAGAACCTTACTTCCCAAGTCATTAAAAAAAATTTATAATAGTTATAGTTTAAAAGGGACAACCATAGATGGACCTTTAACTCTTATGAGCCCACAACCTAAAAAAAAAAAAAAAAAAAAACTCCTTAACAACTAAGTCTCCATAACCACATTTACTTTTTAATTATTTCTAATTCCATTCCTCAGTCACATTTTATTTATTTTTATTTCAAACATTTATTTGTTAAATTATTATTACCTGAAGTGGGATGATCTTCCCAAAGACTCTCATTTGTCATCAATGCAATTTTTATTTTTTTCTTGCGCTAATTTAAGTATATCGTAATTTAATGGTGTCATAAATTCTTGGTATAAACTAGGGCCAGACGATGTGAATTTAAATGCAGCCACGCGGATGTTAACATTTTAGTGGGTGTCTTTTAATAACTGTCAGAAAAGTTAAATATTCTGGTCTCAAGTTGTTTAGTTCAAATGATTCCAGTTACATTAGTGCCCATGATGCATAAAGGCTGGCAACAATAGCTGCAGGGTGAGAGCAGAGAGAGCTTTGGTTGGTTTTTGATGGATGGGAGTTGTCTCCCTAACCTGCTGCCAACCTCAGCCCTCTGCCAAAATCCCCGGGTCAACACGGACATGGAAAAATAATACGTTCTTTACAATCTACATCTGTTTCGCATATGTCATACTCCACAACCTCAAAAAAGAAAGTTTTCTGGTGAACAGGAAACCAGCCTGGAACATAAATAGAATGTGTTTAACATGGAGCCTCAAACAACCTTAGACTTGTATTCTTCACTTCGAAGAATTTAAATGCAACATTTGTGTGAGTCTAACAAAACTCACCCACAGACTTTGATTGGATCAAGTTTTCAACGCTTCCTCTGAGATGTTTATAGTGTGTTTTGCATTGTGTTTGAAGCAGTGACTCACCAAAAACCTGCTTTGGGTTTTTGTGACATTGAACCCAGCCACTTGCATGTTGTTTGCAGCTTGGAAGAGCAAAAACAGGTCAGGTAACTTGATTTGCTGTAAGCACATCATCTAAACCTGTGCTTCATTCAACGACTCGCTTTTATAGTTAGTCTACATTTACTCCTTGTTCATTCTTAGCAAGGGTAATTTGCTAATGAGTAAAATATTTTGCAGCCAAATGAGAAGGAAAGTTGCCAACTAATTATGTTGTTGTTTTCCCCCTCTACAGAAAGAGACGGGCTCTATGGATGACATATACGTTAGTACGCGGAAGGTCAAAGAACTGTCAGTTATTGATGGCAGACGTGCACAAAACTGTGTCATCCTTCTTTCAAAGTAAGAAATCCCTGCTGAAAACATTGCTCACTGTAAAACTTCAAATCACCAAAAAAAAAAAAGAGAGATGGCGAGAGGGAGAGAATGAGAGAGAGCAAGAGAGGGGAGCGGGTGAAGGAGGGAGAGCGAGTGAGCAAGTTCATGCAAGAGTGCGAAGGAGAGAGCATGCAAGAGAGCGTGAGAGGGAAGGAGGGAGAGCGAGAGTGCAAGAGAGAGATCATGCAAGGGAGAGAGCGAGGGAGAGAGTGAAAGCATGAGTTAGAGGGCAAAAGTGTGAGTTAGAGAGCAAAAGCGTGAGAGTTAAAGAGCGAAAGGGTGAGAGTTAGAGGGCGAAAGGGTGAGAGTTAGAGCGAAAGGGTGAGAGTTAGAGAGCAAATGCGTGAGTTAGAGAGCAAAAGCGTGAGCATTAGAGAGCAAAGTGTGAGAGTAGAGAGCGAAAGCGTGAAAGTAGAGAGCGAAAGCGTGAAAGTAGAGAGCGAAAGCGTGAGAGTTATAGCAAAAGCGTGAGAGTTATAGTGAAAGCGTGAGAGTTAGAGAGCGAAAGTTAGATAGCGGAAGAGTTAGTTAGATAGCGAAAGGGTGAGAGTTAGAGAGCAAAAGGGTGAGAGTTAAAGAGCAAAAGGGTGAGAGTTAGAGAGAAAACGCGTGAGAGTTTGAGAGCAAACGCGTGGGAGTTTGAGAGCAAAAGCGTGGGAGTTAGAGCAAAAGCGTGAGTTAGAGAGCAAAAGCGTGAGTTAGAGAGCAAAAGTGTGAGAGTTAGAGAGCAAAAGCGTGAGTTAGAGAGCAAAAGCGTGAGTTAGAGAGCAAAAGCATGAGAGTTAGAGAGCAAAAGCATGAGTTAGAGAGCAAAAGAGTGAGTTAGAGAGCAAAAGCATGAGTTAGAGAGCAAAAGAGTGAGTTAGAGAGCAAAAGCGTGAGTGTGAGAGTGAAAGAAAATTTATGTTGACCTAATGTTATTGCAGACAGTATAAACTTTAGATAAAAAGTTAATTTAATTTAATTTATTACTGCATTTCAAGACTGCCACACACGATAGATAAAAATAATGAATGAAGTTTGGCAATTTTTTTAGATGAAATATTTGAAACTTTTAATTATTTGGTATCTTCGATTCCAGAAGATCTTCAAAGTGACGTAATGGCAATGTTACAAAGTGATCAATGTTTATTGTACAGACATGCATTTAATGTTGTTCAAACTGAAATGCGTTATATAGGTCTTACTGTATGAAGCTGCAATATAAAACATTTTTATTTAAATAGCAATTTAAGCCACATCAGTCAATTATTAACTATTCAAGCGCTATGGTATTCATGTTTACTCATATAAAAGATGTACATAATTGACCCTGTTCCCTCGGGGCTCACCCTACATCTGAACTGGAATCAATCGCCATCCTTTAATATGGGCACCATTCAACTCTCCAAACAGCAATGGTCCTGAGCTCCTCTGATAATATGAATGCTGACACCACTCTACAGATCAATAAACAGACTTCCTGAGCCCTTTGTGCGGCAGACAAAACATGTGGCATGCTCTCTGAGCTCTTTCGTGTCGATGGCGAATGACCCTGACCCAAATGGGGTCAGCAGATGGTCAATAAGGCTTTGATGCCCGGACTAACAATGCTGTTATTGATCGTAACCCAGCACACGTAACGCTGATCAGACGCACTGAAAACAGCTGGCAGAGCTCCGGGGGGTGGCTTTCACTACTTCGGACTGGTTTTTAGAGCATCAATGTTGTCATTGTGCATTTTCATTGATTCTAATTTGAATATTTTCCTCCTATTTTCAGGTTAAAAATGACAAATGAGGAAATAAAAAGGGCGATACTCGAGATGGACGAGAGAGAGGAGTTGGCCAAAGATATGTTGGAGCAGGTTTGTTTCATGTTAAGACATGTTAACATAATAGACAGATTTTTATTTTTAGGCAAGCAAGAATAATTTTAGAACACTAGCTTCTAAAGATTCTTGAAATAATGAAATATTAACTGTCTGGGTTGTCTGAGTGTGTATTTTGTTGTAAATAGGATCAGATATGAGACATCTAATGTAGTTATCCCAAGGTTTTAATGGATATACAGTTGATAAATACTGTATTAGTAGTTTGCCACAATTGGTGGTTTAATCTGAATTATGTTGTAAGCGTGTTTATTTACATTATCGTATCCTTGCAGCTGCTTAAGTTTGTCCCAGAGAAAAGTGACATTGATCTGCTGGAAGAGCACAAACACGAGTTGGAGAGGATGGCTCGGGCTGACCGCTTCCTCTTTGAAATGAGCAGGTATAAAAGACACACTCTGCCTCCAGCCATAGCAGTGTTTGCTTTTGTTTTTACATTTTCTGTCCGGTAAAAGTTTGTTAATATTTAAAATGGATCTTGAAATTGTCAGTAAATAAAAGAACGTCATAAAAATCATCTTCCTCTGGCTCCTCCTAGTGTTTTTAATTGTAATGTGTCTGAGTAAACACAGCCAGAGCCAGCTGGATTCTGTAGGTGTTATGCATTTTTTTTTTTTTTTTTTTAATTTTCCACAATGAGGGTAAAGACCTGGAAGTATCCAAACAGAAAATATAAGAGCTCCAAATCTGTAAATATTAAAAGTAGGAGCTTCAAAGCTGCTTTTATGGACTCCGCACATGGAAAACAATTTTCCCATGCATTTTTTTATTTTCATCTGCATCTTCTATGTTGCATAGATTCTCATTAATCTGTATTTATATGACTAAAAATCAGGTCAGGATAGTGAGTGTGATCAGCCTCGTTTTTATTATTATTATTTTTTTTTTTACAGCCCTTATAATGAATTTATATAGTGGCTCTTAGAACTCTAATACAGTTTGTGTATTAAAAATTTCATGATCCAACATCAGAATAACATTAAAGTTACTGCATTGAGTATTTTCTAAACAGCGATGCTTTCAGTGCTGCAGAACGACATTACAGTACTGTACTTTAATAATTGCGAAAAGAGCCACATGTTCATAATCCTGAGCCGGGGGGAAAAAACTGGTTTTACAGGTAGAGCGCAAGCACAGCAGAGAGGAATGGACCTTAAAACTGTAATCACACAAAATGTTCAATATGTGTTTTTCTTTAGATTACATTTTTTAGCTGAAAACTTTGAAAATAAAGTGTAAGACTAATGGCACACCAGAGTTCACATGATCCAGTTGAAGAAATATGCAGATATTATACTTAGAATCAAACATCTAATCAGGCCCTAAATATTTTATAAACTGAGTGTGTATCTGTTCAAAAAGAATCATCAAGAGCAAATATCAAACTCTTTTGTGATTCATTTTTTTAGCTGAGATCTGAAATTCTAAATGCCCCAGGAGGCCTGTGGTTTCAAATAAGGTGTAAAAATAAGGTTTAAACCAATACCTTTTATTTGTAGTCCATCTTATTCCTAATCGTGCATTCTGCAGGGTGTTATTAAATGAAATGTAATCCTGTCCACTGTCATTTTTCTTTGACCACATCTCTCAGGTCTCAGGAATACATCAGGGTTTTTTGGGTCATTTAATATCCTTTGACCCTGTTTGAACAGCTCACTCCTTTTTTAGTCAAACACTTCTTTTTGATAGCTGTGTAAAGTGAGAGGGCGTTTTGCACAATTGGTTGACTTCTAGCTTTGAAGTTCCGCTCCCCTAAAGACAAATGTAACTTACCCCTCTGTCTCTCTCCACCTCCTTTTTACCTCTTTGTTTTCCTCGTCAGGATCGACCACTACCAGCAGAGACTGCAGGCTCTGTTCTTTAAGAAGAAGTTTGCAGAGCGTTTAGCTGAAACCAAGCCAAAGGTTGAAGGTAAGGACAAACATGAAAGAGCTGGATTCCTTATGAAATCCATAAATCAGAACAAAGTTTCTGTGGTTGTTTAATATGGGGATAATATTCTGGATATACATTTGTTATATAGTCTGAAATCTGCCTGCTTTTTTGCATTTATAAACTCTTTTCATGGGAATTATGATTAAAAACAAATCCATTACAGTCACTTGCTTTGGTTTTTTGATCAATCTTCCACTTTCAGAACAAAAGAATGATTACGGTATCTAAAATTAAATGTTTGTTTATTTTATATGAACTTCGGCCTCAGTGCGTTATAAGAAATATTAGCATCCAGCTGGTTCACAGTTCATTTCTTGGAAAACTTAATTTGACAAGTCTTCAGATTTAGCATACTCTTGGGCTTTGGGTTACATACCTAAAGAGTAAACCCTAACAAGTTGAATGATGCTATACAATAAATAGGAGCTGTCATTTAACATATTTTGTTGGGTTTAATTGATGTATTCATCCTTTCTGAACAAAATTTCAGCATGAATGTTCTAAACCAGATCATCAGAATTAGAAACTTCTCCAACAAAATTAAGTTTTGATCAAATTTGTTACTGCTGAGCTGCTATTTCACCAATCAGCTGGATCAGGTAAAAACCAGAAGTCTTCCAAATGTTGTGCAACTAATGGAAAGTTTGTGTAGCGTATATCTAAAACCTGCAGCTGACTTAATTGCAATGTATTGTTAACTACTTCCAAGACGTTGGAGGAAGTTGGGATTACAGTGGACAGAAATCCATGCAACAAATGATCATCGCCGGGAAAGGGGGGGGGGGGGGTTGATAGACCATGCCTTCTTAGTTTACGCATATCCCAGGAGAAATGTGATAAGTTGGCCTGCTTCAAGGCCGAACGGGGGAGTCAAATTCAGATAAGCCACATGTTTTTTTTTTTTTTTTTTTATTAATTTATTTATTTTTTAATCAGGCAGACTGTTGTTTCTTGTCAGCCTTAAGTTCTGCTGATACTTTCAATGTTCCAAAATGGCAAAATTTGTGGGCATTCCACTTGTCCATGCTTATTAGCTCCTTCCAAGGTATCCCCAACTTACTGGCGAGTCCCAGAAGCTGCAAGTGACCTGCGAGTCTCACAAATTGTTTACATCTTATGGCTTGGCTTGTAAATCAGCTGACTGAGTGCTCAAAACACGAACCAAACCTTCACTTAAGGTTGGCAGCTTTGCCATAGCCATAACTGCTGCCGCCGTCTTCTTTAATGGACAATAATATAGGTATCTGCCAGTGGCAAAAATCAGAAACCCTGCTATCATGATTCCAATGGTATGAACATCTTTGGCATCCTCCTGAGACAATACGGAAATGCACATCAACTTCCAAACCCCCCACGGATCCATGATGTACCCTGTTGCGTGTGTCTCAGCGGGGCATGAGGGTTCTCCAGGACCCTGTTTCTTGGTTGAAAATTGATTGCGTTGAAAGTCCAGCTGACCAGATCCATGACAGTAGTTTATGATTCAGAAGTTGCTTAAATAGAAGCTCTGATACACAAGACAGAGCAAAAAAAAAAAAAAGCTGGAGGACGGGAGAGGGAAGAAAAGCATCTGTCTAGTTCGAGAACGAGTGAGGAACAAAAAAAGGTTTGGTGATGTCCCAACAGACATGTTGACAGTCTTTCTAAAATCTGATGTTTAAAATGATGTATTTTTCTTGGAAACACATTGGATATATGATTTCAGTTTGTCTGAGTGGGTTGTAGAAATAACACAGATAGGATTAAATGTGTTGCTATGCTGGTGGCGCAACTTTCCAACAGTTTCCCAGCTTTGAAGAAACGGATTACTTTCTGTACAAGCAGATACATAATTTCACCCTCTGTCATATGTCTGTTCTATGAATCTCCATATAATTTGCATATTTCAACTATTTTATTTATTTATTTATTTATTTTTAACAAAACTATCTCTAGAAAGCAAGCAGGACATGAAAAAAATTGGAAAACACGTCTTTAGGCTCTAGCTAAACCGAATTGCATGGTTACACGTGCAAGCGTTCATGATGGGCAACTTTAAATTGTTTTTATGTAGTTTCTCTTTCCAGCCAGTGTTGAAGTTTCCAGGGAGGCTGTTTTGGAAAGCTGGCTCATGTTGTAATCCCTGAATCTCACTTCAAAGATGGAGGAAAAGGTCTTCCAGTGTGGCTTTAAGACATATGTGCACGCACAAACATTAAATGTCACGACTGAACTGTCACAGTGGCTGCTAGAGCCAGACCTGGGCTTTGATGAGCACATCACACTACTTTTGTCGGCAGCGTTTTAGTCACAGTGAGCGCTGACTGACAGTTTATTTCTGTATGTGCGGCAGATTTTTTTTATTTTATTTTGGTTGCACATTCAGTTTGTTCTTGTCTGAGGTCAAGCTAATGTATTCTGACGTACATTTTATTCACTGCCAGGAAGAAAAAAGAACCTAATTGCTGTTGTTAAAACCAAAAATCATCTGACCACATGCTCATCGATGTCAAGATTTCCTGCTGTTTTATTATTATTCATGTTGCGTCATCACGTAATTCAGACGAGCCGTATTTCTGCGGACCACCCATCATCTTTAATCAAAGCATTTTCTTTAAAAACAGTAGTGTCTTGTCAGCGTTGCCAGATCGGTTCGCATGCTTTATCACAGCAGAAAGAATTGTAACCATAACATGAAGTTTGTTAATGCTTTTCACAGTCACACTGAGGTTTCCTCTGTGGAAACGGGGAACCACCTGCACTCTGCCAGACTCTGTCCTCAGAGGGAAAGAAAAGGACAGAGTTGAGCTATGTTTGGGATATTCCCTTTGCCTTGCTGTTTTATTGATGAATGGAAGAAGGTGATGTTTCTGCACCATGTTGCTGGTTGCTGTGGAGAATATTGATCACTCATCGTGAGGGATGTTAAAAATGTAGGAAACTTTAGGGCAACACGCTAAGATTTGATTTTCTGTGTCCCAGTGGGGTTTGAGTGAAGTAAGAAAGTGGAAGGAAATCCTTTAATTCCAATTTGTTACGCAACATAAAAGGTTGAACACATGCAAGTTTCGCTGAATGATCTTCCCAGCTGCATCTCTGTCTCTGTTTTCCATCAGCCATCCTGAATGCATCCATGGAGGTGGTCCGGAGTAAACGTCTGACTCAGGTCCTGGAGGTGGTGCTGGCGTTCGGTAACTTCATGAATAAAGGTCAGAGGGGCAACGCCTACGGATTCAAGGTCTCCAGTCTGAATAAGATTGTCGACACAAAGTCGAGCATTGACAGGTGGGTCAGAGGGGGAGCTGCACAAAAATTTAAATTAATCTTTTACTTTTTTATGGGCATACGGATGTCAAACATGTTTTACAAGCATCAATGTCTGCAGTGTGGCCTTATAGATACCAAGAACACAACCCTTATAATATTGGGTTTCCATCCTCCCAGTCCTTTTTCCAAAATATTTATTTTAACAGTTTTGCTCCAGCATAAACTTTTTTTAAGTCTGCAAAACCAAGTAGTGTTTTTCACCTTTGCTAATGAAGATGTATGCATGGTGGAGTCCAGCATGTGGGAGTTCTCTCTTGTTTTCAGGAGTAATGAAATGCTGTCTGAACAGTCATGGTTTCCATGGTAACAGGAACTACTGTGGCATGATTTCCCTCAAAGCAAAAGCGCCTCCATGTAAACTGAGAGATGGGCTGATGCAAGGCTCACTTACTTCAGTGCTGTGACCCAATTCTTCTGTACATTCTGACTTTTAGGCAGGGATTCTGCAGCTAGATGGCAAAAATATGCAACAATTTCACAAATGTGTTATTGATATGCAGTGCTTCTGAGTGAATAAGTAGTACTGATCTATTCTGATTCATGTCATATTTGTAATATTCACATCATCTCCCTGAGAACCGAGTTACTATTTGCAGGAGTGTTGCTATAGTAACATGTCAACAGCACATCCATGCAATTACATGTGCCAAACAAGTAATTGTAATAATCTAATACACATGCAATTTATTTTTGAAGATTTTGGTTGTGTGTATGCACACATGCAATTACAATGCAATGCAGCGTTGCATTGTGGTAAAATCATTTGGACATAGTTTGCAATTCTTGCATATTTACAGAAAATTGCAGGCAGCTAGAAGTACATTCATGTTTCAAACAAATAAAACAAACATTTTCTACATTACATTTTGTGATGCCAAAAAATTATTTAAGATTTTTATACTTATTTAGGAACTGTTATAAAATAAAGTCAATTCAATTCAGTTCATTTATATAGCGCCAACTCACAAAAAAACGTTGTCTCAGGGCACTTTACAGGAATATTCACATACAGTACATAGAAAAGACAATTAAGTTCTCTATCTGAGGAAAAGTGTTAAAGCATCTGAAACCAAACAATTTCAACGTAACTTATTGTGAATATATTCTGAAGTTTACACCTCAGTTTCGTAATGACTGAATAAAAAAATTAAAAAATAAAAAATAAACAAAACCTTAAACTGATCCAAGCAATCCAAGTTTTTAATTAAATATTTGGAGCATCACCTGTGTTACTTTAGTTAGATGCTTGTGATTTGACAGGAGCATCACCATGCTGCACTACTTGATCATGATCTTTGAGAAGAACTACCCAGACGCGCTGCACATCCAGGAGGACCTCAGGAGCGTGCCTGAAGCTGCCAAAGTCAAGTAAGTGCACAAAATATTACTGTGGAAAGAAATTACAATGTTAATGCATCAGTCTTTGAAAACAAAAACACATCCAGCTGTGCATAAAAAAATATATATTTGGATACAGAGCGGGTATGTCTGTAATGAGTTGGTCTTTCATTTTCAAAATTCTCTGACTTGTAAATTACAAAATAAATACTAAGTAAAAAATATTAAAGCTGATCTTTGCTTGCTGTCTTTCTCCTCAGTTTGTCGGAGTTGGAAAAAGAAGTACACAATATAAAAAGTGGGCTGAAGGCTCTCGAGGCGGTGAGTTTGTGTCACGCTCATCTTCTGCTACTGGTTCTTTTCTTGCAGAGACGGACAGCAGGGTGACGGGTTTAATGTTGCTCTGTTACGTCGTCGTGCTCAATTCAGAAATAGTGTGACTTTCACATGGAGCAGAATCATGTACGCTGCAATCAGATGATTCAACTCTTGTGTTTGGTCTGAATATGTGATGTTCTGCTGCCCACCAGGAGCTGCACTACCAGCAGAGCAGGACGAGGGAGCGCGGGGACAAGTTTGTGGCTGTGATCAGTGACTTCATCACTGTGGCTGGATTCAGCTTCTCTGAACTGGAGGACCAGCTGAGTGAAGCCAAGGACAAGGTAACCATTGAACTTTTAAACTCAAACCCAACTGAGGTCATTAGTTTTGGCCCTTGATAAACCCCAGAGCTCCACGGGTTTCAGTGCTACAATAAAAAATAGTAATGTTTTTAAATGCTTTTTTTTTTTTTTCTTCTTTAAATCTCACCACTAAACAGGTCTCCAAAGCAGCATTCTTTCACTTGTGGAATACTTCTAAAAGCAAGAACATTATGTCCCAATAAAATATTTTAAAATCTCATCCGCACGTAGGCTGGATTTTTACTCTATCCTCTTAGCGGGGTTTAAAAGACCAATATATTGTAGGTTCATATGTCCATGTGGGTGGCTTTAATGCATCCGTGAAAAGATATCCTTACTGCCAATCCTGCGTGTTAGACAGGCTGAAAGAAGGGAATTTGAGAAGCGTGAAGCATCTGGACATCCCTTTAAGTCTGGTGGGATAACTTAAGCATGGCTGGGAATCCCCAAGTTGAAAGATTAGCCAGGAGTCCCCCCTCCCACATCTTCTCTTTGTCTTTGTCTCTTTAAGTTAGCATTTTAAATCCCCACTCCTTCCATTTACAAGTGGAACAAGTGGCCTTTTGAACCCTGCTGGCTCAAGTACTGATGTATGGTAGGAAGCATGTCCTGAACATGTCAGCAGGTCTGAGGGATTGTCAGAGCAAGTCAGTTCTGAAAAGATTTACGTGAACATGCTTAATTTGAGGGCCTTCAGAGGCTTTGTTCACATTTAGCATATCGTATGATTTTAAATCTTGCGAACTGTTGTTGGACAAATTGCCCAAACTGCTGTCAGGGGATTCGACACATCATAAGACAGATGGAGTGAAAGAAAGAAGGAAGGGCCCTTGGTTTAATGTAAAACCTCCCTTCCACTTAATTATTTGTTCAAGGAGGGGTGAAAATTGGAGGGGAAAATAGTTTAGACGTCATGGGAGATGAACTGGACGAATGGGGCACCAGTTAGTGCAGTAAAACAAAAGAACCTGTGTTCACTGACCCAGACACTAAACACACAGATATGCGTGTCTGCGTGTTGGTAAGTGGAGAGTCATACACATTAACTCAGTGCTTCGCAAGGCTCGCCGACGTTTTCGTAGGCTTCTAGTGGGAAAACAAATATGGAAGTCAGGATGTGTGTTTCACCCGCAAGAAGGTGGAGGATAATGAAACAGACTGAGCAGCCCGCTGAGGCTAATAAAGCTCCATGGCAGCAGAGGGGTGTCTCTTTTACAGACATTACTGCGCACATCACAAATGAGGCAGCAGAGGTTATGAGGGTTACAAGCACAGATGTTTTCTGAATCCAAATACAAGATCTGGGTTTATAGCTTTCAACGAAGTGGTAAACTGGTTTATTTTTGGACCATTTTTGTTTGGATTCTTCATCAAAACTATGCAAATGTGCACATATTGTTATGACAGTCTCTCATGAACCAAACAACCAGCTGACAAATGTATGAACCCACTCCTTTTAGGTTCACGGACGGACGTTGGAGTCTTTATTTTTTAACTATGCTCAAAATTAACTACAGTATTTCCATTTGTATACAATAAGCACATTCAACCCAAACATGGTATTTTGTTCACTCTTGCATTTCAAGATCAGGTTTCCCTTGAGTGTTTTTCAGTAGTACATTTGATTTGATTTGATGTTTATTTATTCATTTTAAAAGAACAATAAAAAAAAACAGTTTCATCAGATACAGGAATACAAATAGGATAAAATGAAAGGAGCAGAAAGAAGAAGAAATCTTATTATGTCTGCTCCTTAAACAATTTAGACCCACAATTTAGACCATGTAATCTACTTTGCTACTTTTAAAATCAGATGGCCACAATTTGAATTAACATTCAAACCGTTCATCTGCATCTTTGTAGCCAATGAGGTTCTCAGATCACGAACGCACCAATTACCCATGACGTAAGCAAAGGACAACTCCGTAGAGTAGAGTCACTTATGGATTGAAGATTTGGAGAAAAAGCCAAAATGGAGACAGAGGACAATATAGAAAATGAGGAGGTAAAGGCTGAGGACGAGTGCCCGTACCTGGAGGAAGTTTTCATGTACTGAGGGTGAAACGGAGACAGCGTCCAGATGTAAACTTTGTTTAATCTCTACAGTGATAGCAGTTTATCTCAAAAAACATATTGCGGTGTACAAGGTTTTACAGCTACTTGTACAACATTGCTGTTTTATTGTTTGCATGTGCGGGTTATTAGTTTGGCTAAGTATGCAAAGATCTCAGATGCTGTCACTGCCCTCGGTTTGACTGGTACTAAAATAAGACGGAGCTTCTGAGCGTCTGTGAAATGAGCTTTGAATGTAGTGTTATATACGGTAAATCAAATTTAATGACTTCTATTGACAACACAATAAAACATCAGTTGGTTAAAAAGTAGTTTTTGAGAAGAGTACTTTGTATTTTTTACTTACCGTATTTTCCACCCGATAAGTCGTTTTGTCCAATTATGTCAAATAAAGTGGAAAAATCCATAAATACAGGCAGTCCTCGACCTACGAACGGGTTCCGGACCAAAGAACCCTTCGTAGGTCGATTCTGCCGGAACGCGGAGCCGAACCGCGCCGAA
>JARVLU010000624.1:15672526-15686263 GCA_031762415.1 Simpsonichthys santanae
TGTCTGTCTATCTGTCTCTCTGTCTGTCTATCTGTCTCTCTGTCTGTCTATCTGTCTCTCTGTCTGTCTATCTGTCTGTCTGTCTGTCAATCTATTTGTCTGTCTATCTGTCAATCTATATGTCTGTCTGTCTGTCAATCTATTTGTCTGTCTGTCTGTCAATCTATATGTCTGTCTGTTTGTCTGTCTATCATCCATCCATCCATCCATCCATCCATCCATCCATCCATCCATCCATCCATCCATCCATCCATCCATCTGTCTGTCTAAAAGCAGTCCAAGTCCTGAATGACTGATGAAATCTGCTCAAAAAAACTAATAGTAAATGAAGCAGAGCACTAGCTTAAAGCTAAAAGAGGCTAAATGCATGATAACAACTAAAGCAAAAATGCTAACTAAAAGCCGAAAGTAGCAAAAGTCTGGCTAAAGTTAGCAAAATAGAAGCCTGAAGCTTAAAGTAGCAACATTCTCACTTAAAGCTAAACTCTCAAAAGATTAGGCAAAATACAATAAATAAATAAATAAAATGTCTGCATAAAGGAGCAAAAGTTAGCTAAAAGCTAAAGCAACAAAAGGGTAGCTAAAAGGTAAAATAAGCAAAAGGCTAGCTAAAAGTGGCAAAAGGTTAGTAAAAAAAACAAAAGTAGCAACAGGCTAGCTAAAGTAGCAAAATGCTAGCTAGAAGCTAAAAGTAAAAAAAGGCTAAACTAAAAGTAGCAAAAGCTAAATAAAAGTATTTTTAAAAAGCTAGCTAGAAGCTAATGGTAACAAAAGGCTGAAACGCTCAAACTTACAACTAAAAGCTAGATTTCAAACAGAACCATATTTTTTGGACTGAAGAGATTTTGGGTTTCTATGGGAAAATATGTTTTTTAAATAAAGTTAAATGTTTTTCAAAGTATAAAAGTTACAAAACCCAAACGTAGTATCCTCATCTTGAATGAGCTGAATGTTTTGATGTATAAATGGCTTAAATATACACAAAATGACAGACACATGACAGGCGCACAGAAGAAGACGGCTCCAGACCTAAACAAAACATTTTTACAAAGAAAAATGGAAACAGCAGCTCTATGGTGCGTTCAAAGATCAGAGGAAATGTGGCTTCTCTGTTGTCTTGATTGGTTGAGGTGGTTGATCTGTGTTTTGTCTGAAAAGTATGAAACGAAGGTTAAAATTAGCTGAGGAGCTCAGACGCCTTCCCATGACCTCAGGACAGACGTGAACACGAAGGCAGCGAAATATAAAAACAATAAAAATCTCTTTGTTTCACCTAAAACTGATCAGCAAGCCAGTTTAATTCACATAAACATGGCTTAAATCTTATTTCTGAAGCTTTACAGTAAGATTTGAAACATTTAAAAAGCACACAATGGACACAAGTCCTCCAGATGCAGGAAGAGAGCCACCTGCATCATGAAGGACCCCACTCACCCAGCACACACACTTTTTGCAACACTCCCCTCAGACAGGAGGTTGAGGAGCATTAAGTGTAGAACCACTAGACTGAGGAACAGCTTCTACCCTGAAGCTGTTACTCATAAAGCTCTAAATCACTGTGATGCCACTTTACTTGAAAATGTGTCACTTTATGCTGCTGATTCTTACCCATCTGCTCACAACAGACTCATGTTCAGACTGCTGTTTAATACACCATTTTATAATTTATTATTCTTGTTTAGCATATTTATTAGATTCTTGTATACAGTTACTTCTTTATCGTTTATATTTTTGCTATTTTGGGGTGTAACTGGGACGTATAACATTTTGTTCCACCTCATACCACATGTGATGCAAACTTCAAAGTCAACTTGAATCTTGAAAAAAAAAATGCCCACTTAATGTGCATTAGGATTTAAAGAAATTGAATTAACTGTGCTTAACTAAAGAGTTGAGATTAATGTTCACCACAGGGGACAAAACTGAATATTTAGCTCTTACTGTCTTTAAAACTGGAGTTTTCTCCAGAGGTGCGTTGATGGAATGTGCATATACAAATGTGCCATACTCTATTATTTTATTAAATGGTAAGTAGACTGCACTTATATAACACTTTTCTACCTTTTAAGATACTCAAAGCACTTTACACTACAATCTGTGCCCTCATTGACATATTCATACAGCACTCTACTATTTCTGTACAAAGAATAATCAGTGCTTTATCACATGCATACACTGATGGGACACACATCAGAGGCAATGAGGGCTTCAGTGTCTTGCCCATGAGAGACTTGGACATGTGACTGCTGGTGGAATTGAACCCCCAACTCTTGCATTGGAGGACACAGCCGTCCCAATATCAATAATGTTTTGTAGACTTTACTGTCATTGTGTGTGTGATGTGTTATCACACTGCCTTAGTTCACTGACATCAGTAGCAGCTGAAGTGCTATCGTGAACATCAAACATTTATTTCTAATAAATTAAAAGCAAACTTTTTTTTTTTTTTTTTTTACATTTTAAGTCCACACTCGTGCACTCAACTTTATGTCTGTGTCGTTGCACAGACTGGTCCGATCTCTGCCTTTTGCTTTCTGCAGGTTTTTTTTTTTTTTTTTTTCTCGTCCAAGATTAGAATCTTACACATAGGCCAGGAAAAAATGGACACATCAAACATTAGACCTCTCCACCCTCCTGCCAGCAGTGACCTTTCACAGAGAGCAGACATTATTGACTGAGAAGTGCTTCACAAAACTGAAAAAGAAAAAAAAAAAAAACATAAAAGCTCTCCAGGGTCAGCTCTTGGTAATACACTTTGTGGAAAAAGTCAAGCTGCCCTAAAAAGTGGAAGACCAGCTGTGAGCAAGAAGGGCCTCCAAAAAAAAATAAAAAAATAAAGGTCGCCATCCTAATGCTTTTGCAGAATCATTTTAAGCATCAATAATGTATGCATAGGATGAGTCTAAAAGAACACTGAGGTGGAAACATCTATCTGCTGATTACGTTCTGCCAAAGTGAAACTGTGTTTCTCAACAGCAGCGAAGGTCACCCCGATGAAGTGTCTTTCCTCCTGACACACGCTGAGAAAGCTGAGAGGAGTGACAGTGAACCAGAGCCGCGAGATTCAGTTTCAGTGAAGTCAGTGCAAACAATAACAAGAAAAGCTGCTGGAGACATCCCATTGCTGCACAGTGACACAGCTCTGTCAAACGGAGCGTTTTACTCCTCACACTGCAGAGTTTATCACAAGTTTCCTATTTGAGCATGATTTTGTCTTAAAGTAAGGTGGAAAATGTAAAGTGGAAAGGTTTGATAGCTTTTATGGGCATAGTTATAAAATATATAAGGCTAAGATGTAAAAATATATATTTCTTTGTTCAGCACTGATGAATCAGAATCAGAATAAGCTTTATTATCATTGTACTGGGATACAGTGAAATTATGCTTGTACAGTCATCCGAGAGATGGGCAGAGTGCACGTTGTTGCTGCTATCATAGCACAGCCCCTTATTCTTCATCAGAATCCTTTTTTTTTTTTTTGGCATGGAATCTAAACCAGCATTTAATTTAACTAAATGATCCGAATCAGTTCTGATTCAATCTGTACGTTTCTCAAAAGGCAGTCTCATTTAATGCTAAGTGCAATCTTTGTCTCAGCAGGTTTTCAAGACTTCCATCCATCCCAAGAGCTCCATTTCAAACTCAGTCATTTAAAAAAGATTAAATGTCTTATATGAAACATTTACACAAAAAAGTCTCTTTTTTCTCTAAAATAAACAGTCTACAACACAGGTTTGTAAAGTTGAGACGTCTGAAACAATTTCCCTTCAATAGAGAAGAAGCAGCATGAACATTTTTACCCACAATGCACAGCAGGACATTTGCGAAAACCCAACACAGCAAGATCAGCGCAAACATCTTAAAGTAACTTTCAGCACGGAGGTGGAAGGCTGATGATTTGGGCTGTCACAGTATGTATTATTCATAAAACAACTATTTGGCTTTTTGAAACTCTGTTCTAGCTCATTTAGTGCATCTGCTTTGATTTTTAGTCATATCGACAAGTCAAACATTTTTGAAAACACATTCTAAAAATTAGCAATGAACCTCAAATGAAAAGTTAATAATTGTCAATTAAATTGAACTATAAAAGTAAACAAACTCCTCAATGTTTTTTTTTTTTTTATTTTTTTTTTATTTATTTTTTTTTGCCGTTCTGTTAGAAGCTGAGAAATAAAACATTTTATTAGCCTTTTTTTTTCTTTCTTTGGCTAAATTTGGGTTTTTAAAAGCTGATTTTAATCAAGCCTTAGGTCGTAAAAGGCTCATGCTCAGTCAGGGATTTTATTTTAGCTTCTAATTATTTGGATGATTTAAAGTGTGCCTCATCTTTATGTTGGTCTTCAAATAATTAATCAGTGGAGAAGTTCAAACAGAAATCAGAGCAGAAATGATTTTCTTCCATCATGCATTTTTTAAAATTCATTTTCTAATTTGTCATCAAATAATTACCATTTTATTATGAATGCTATAATTCAAATGCACTGTCACAAATAAAATCATAGATAATAAAGAGAATTCAAATTAAATATGTTAAAAACATTGTATTATATTCATAATGTATGGAAATAATCAGTTTTTTTGGTAATGTAACTCTCTCTTACGTTGATGTCCAACGTTGCAATTTCTTAAAATATCTGTAATGACTCACTCTGACGTCTGTGAATGAAAAGAAAGGAGAAGAAAAAAAAACATTGGATAAATATGTTACAATGACCTGAAGAGTGTTTTCAACGTGGGAGTCCAGACTAAAAGCAAAGGGTTTCGTTGAGGCAGAATAATGAGCGCCAGACTGTTATTTAAAGCCTGCAAGGAGCCATGACAACAGAAGACCACCGCTGGCAAAGGAAATTAGGTGCGCTTTCCCCCCTGAAAGAACGGATCTGAAGTTATATATTTTTTTGTGACAGGGTTTGGTATATGAAGCATAGAAAACATGAACCTACCACACAAAGTGTAATTTAAGAGTCTGCTTGTGTTAGGTGGCTATTTGATAGACACATTGGTTATTTGCATTGTTGTGTTACTTGACTGTTATTTTGAGTATAAACTCAGAAATCAAGCAGAAAAATGAATATTAAAAGAAAAATAATGTTTATCAAAGCAGAATTCATGATGAATCGCTTATAAAACACCGTCTGTTTCTTGATAGGGTCATTTCTGCAGCAACAGCTTTGAGTGCAACCCCAAACATTAAAACCTGACTAGTTGATGAGATGTTGTGCAGTCTGCCTGATGAATATAACACAAGCAATAAAGTTACGTAGCAGAGCATTTTACAACATCAGAGACGGAGACGAAATCTTCAAAGTGTTTAAAAGCTGCAGGTTGTCCGACTCCCTCTGCAACATCACAAATCTACAGTTTTATGCTCCTTTAAAATCTCCATCTTTTTTAAGAGAATGGCTGAAAATACAGCTATAAAAGTGACTCAGACGTGAAATGGCTTTAAGTCACTGAAGGTAATTTGGGATTTTGCATTAACTTTTTACATTTATAATGTCTTAATTCTCCTTTATTGATTTAAAACAGCTTTTTCATACAAAAAAATACATTAAGACGACAAAATAAAGAAATCCGAGTGATAAAAAAACTGTTATTTGACTAAAGTCTTGTCTCTGATGTATGGGCTTTTATGTTAAATGTAAACTATCAGTTTATTCACGAAATATGGTGACAACTCTGTGTTTTACTGCGTTTTTTAGAGGCCATTAGCACAAAACAGCAATAAATAAAGAAATAAAAGTAATGTCTACATCAGTCAGTAGAGTCTGTTCCCATGCTCGTTTGCATGTCTTGCTGTGATATCAGGTTGTTTGCTCCGATAAATCTGCAGATAATAATCCTGCACATGTCGCGGATGTCTGGATCATCTTGATTTAATATTTATCAGTTTCACACTGTGTTCCTCAGCTGCACTTGGTCATAACAGAGGATGTGTTGGGTTGAATAAAATGTGAGGTTTTGTAACATTAATTGTCTTACATTTGTCAGGGTCCAAGAATTTAGTTACATTTTGAGTTTGATTTTTGTTTTTTAAATCCTGTCTCCATTTTTTAATTATTATTATTATTAATCTTGTTGTACTTAACACGTTATTCATTCATTCATTCATTTTAAACTAAATGACTACGATAGCAGGGTCATCTTTTACCTGTCATAAATATGTACCCTGTTTGATGATTCAAGATTTAAAAATACTGTACATTGTAAAAAAAGGTATTATTTGTTTTTGTTTTTTTTTTTCACACAGAAACTGTTTAACTTGAATGTTCATCATATAAACTCTACTATGAAGAAAAAGTTATTGATGATGCGTGTCTTTAAAGTTCAGATTAAAAATTCAGCAGCAAATAATAAAAATATTTGTGCAGATTTTATTTGATGTTAAGGAAAAGGGTGCTGGTAAAAAAAAAATCTAATCTAATCAACTAAAAAACTGGTTTGTGCATTTATCATATCTAGACTGGACTATTGCAATGGTTTGTTATCTGGGTGTCCAAATACTTCTTTAAAAAGTCTCCAGTTGATCCAAAATGCTGCTGCAAGAGTCTTAACTATGGAGTTAGTGGGAGAGATCATTGCTCCAGTTTTAGCTTCTCTCCATAGGCTCCCTGTCAAATTCAGAATTGAATTCAAAATATTACTGTACTTCTAACCTACAAAGCTCTCAACAACCTAGCTCCATCTTATATGTGAAATCTTGTTGTTTCATATTTTCCAAACAGAGCACTTGGCTCTCAAACTGCAGGCTTACTTCTGTTTCCTAGAGCTTCCAAAAGCAGAATGGGAGGAAGATCTTTCAGTTATCAGGCTCTTCACCTCATTTCCTTAAATGAATTGTTACAATTGATTAGTTTTCATTTGATACTATCTTAACACTTAACACATGACTCTCGACCTGCCATTGTGTATCTGTTTTTCTCAAATCCAGCCAGTCGAAGCAGATGACCGCTTGCATTGAGTCTGGTTCTGCTAAAGGTTTCTTCTTCATGAGGGAGTTTTTCCTTTCCACTGTTGCCTTCATGCTTGCTCAAAATGAGAGTGCTGCTGTGGAATTAGTTTGCTCCTCAGATAAAAATGTTAAATTGTTTTTATATGTATGTGAATGTTTCTGTTCAGTGCCCTGAGAAGACTTCTGTTGTGAATTACACAGGTTAATTCCATTGAGCCTCTGGGACTCATTTACAAGAGAGACCTGGTTTTAACAAAGAGTGATGACAACAGTGGACAACAAAGACAACAATAGATAATCACAAAGGATGCGTGCAAATTTAGAAAAAAAAATGGCGCTATGTAAATAAACTGAGTTGAATTGAAATAGAATTGAGTGGAACCTCCTTAAATCAGCAGGAGTCATGCAGTTTAATAAATATTTATGTTATAATTATTTAAAGCAAGAACATTTGAGATTAATGAGATTAACAATGAGATTAACCTGCCTAAATAAAGGTTGAATGAAAAAAATTTATCATCAAATTATCTTGAGACAAAATAAGTTCAAGACATAAAATTGTGGGAAGGATGATTCTGTATCTCTGATATTTATTTTACATCAATCAGCTGTTCATAAAACATAACATTTGCAATAAAACTCAGATTTTGAAGCCATTTTTGCCGTTTGATAAGCAACTTTAAATCCCTGAGTGTTTAGTAGGACTTAATGAATGCTGAAAACAAAGTGCTATATTTAAGCAAATAATCTCAAGTTCTCCTCAGACCTCAATAAAAGCTTCATACCTGGACGTCAATTAACTGTCAAACATTGACGTTTTTATTTCAGTTTTTACTTTCAGAGTGAAAACCCCATTTATAAAAGTGACATTGACGTTTTAAAAGGCTGTACCAGAAGACGTGGCAGCACACTTTACATATCACAGCGTCTGATCTCTGTCAGCCAGTGAAGCTGTCAGATCATCATCTGAGCCGGAGGATGAGGAGGTGGAGGCTGGATGAAGGAGTGATAAGGAGAGCGGGAGGAGTGGAGTGTGTTTTTCAGTTTTCAGAGTGTGTGTGGGCGTATGGAGCCTTACTTTGAAGTGTTTTCCTGCTGGGGACGCAGTTTCTCAGACCGCTGCCTTGAAGTGTGTCACAATACACAGAAAAGCACAAACTTGTGCAGAAAGATGGAGAAAAATGGACAGAAAAAGTTGTGCACACTTCAAATTCACATCTGAAAGGTCGACCTTTGTCTGTGCATGACTCATAATGTGTTTTTTTTTTGTTTGTTTGTTTGTTTGTTTCAGTCTGACCAATCAAGCTTTTATTGTCGATTTTTCTGTACAATATATTTGCAGAGGGAAAAATAACCCGCTGTGACACTGTTCAAACAGCCTCTTGGATGAAGTGAAAGAAACAAATGTTTTTTTTTGGCAAGAGGAAAGTGTTTTAAAGCATTTTACAGATTGCAAAAATAAAGTGTGAAAATGTGCCGGAAAAAGATTTCACTGGCATCATTTTACAGAATACCCATACAAGCCTTATAGATATTTTTATTAGTTTCTGTTTGTGAGGACCCATAGGTTGAAAGTGACCCATTAAAGCTATTTAAGTTTGTGTAATTGTGTATTATTTAATGTACTTTTTAGAAAGTTTACTTTAACTTTTACTTGAGAATGTTTAGTTTTAATAATGTTACTTCATTTTACTTTAACCTTTTACTTGGGACTCCTCAGACTGATGAAGCCCTCTGGATAGAGGGCGAAACAGCTTTCCTCAAAAAAGAATCTGTCTAGATGACCTGATTGACTATTATTGGATTTTGTACCTGGAAGATTGAGCATGAACTTTGACGTTACTTCATTTTATTCAAAATTAAACTCCTTAAACTACAATTTGTTAATTTAAACATGTGGATAAAACAAAAAGAATGTTCATAAGCTCATTACAGCTCTTAATTCTTAATATACTTATTAAAAACAAATAAGTAAAAACTTTAATTAATACCTGTTTATGTTAATATGCTTCGTTCAAAGCTGATTATTCAGTCCACCTCATGGTTTTTGGTTTTCAATCAAACAGTCAATGAATCAGCAGCTGAATAAATGTTAAAGTAATAATTCAGTTATTTTAAGATTAGTTTAATTTATAGCTCTATTGGTAATGACACATTTTTCTCTCAGCTGTTTATCTATTTAATGTTTTGTTGTTACTGGGCTGGTCTTCACTGAAAAGACTATTTAAACTCCAATATTTTGTATGTGAGTGTTTCATTTTATTGCTCATGGTCATTCAGTTTAAGAACTTGTTTGAGCAAAAAAAAATCCTCTTGTTTTGTGTGCACCACAAAGAGACACCTGTTAACATGCAACTTCTACTCAAAGTAAATTATCAGTGCGTTCCTTTTTACTTTACTTGAGTAGATTGTTAAACAAGTAACTTTACACGTGTAAAATTTGATCAAAGGAATTACGTTTACTTAATAAATCCACCTCTGCAGGAATCCCTCAGATAAATGTATAAAACTTAAGCTCAGTGTCAGTGTGAAGGACAAGCTGCTGATTTCTCCTCATTCTGAGGCTAAAAGTATCATTTATCTGAATGTTGTGCTTCTGAAATGAACAAGACACCTTTTGCCAGCTGTTACCTTTCTAACCCTGTGACATCACATGGCTCTCAGAACAGCTGTTTGAGAACCAATTATTTCTCTGAGATGCCCTAAAGAGAAACCTGATTGAAAATATCTATTTCTCACACATATTTAATCTTAAGACTCATGTTAGTCATATTTTAACTCATCTAATTTAACAAATACAGGCCTTTTTTTCCAAAGTTTTATGAATGCATTACAGCTCAGTTTTCTCATCCTCTTTACTGCCAAGAGGAAGAATAATCATGTAGGGAGGGACAAATTCAATTTAGGTGCTGAAGCTCAGAAAAAAAAAAAAAAAAAAGTTTCACTGTCATCACTTTCCTTTTCATGCACACTTTTTATTATTCTGTAACAACCGTCAACAAGCTGCACATCACACGTGGCCCATAGGGCAGTAGCGTTATGTACAGGCGTCCTGTTCATAAAGGTCAGCTTTTGTTTCAAAAACTTTTACATTATTTTGGTCATAATTTACTAATTTTAAATGGTGTTTTGATTATCTATCTGTTGTTTTTAATCATTACTTTTCCTGCGCGGCTGTCTGCCGGACTTCAGCTCCATCAGCTCCACTTCGTGCTTGGCTGCAGTCTCCAGCACCTTCTGCTTGTTGTAGAAGACAACAAAGTTATTAATGATTGGGTGGATGGGCAGAGCGATGGCTATCACCCCGCAGAGAAAGCTCACGGCCGCATTGCACTTGCCCAGGGTGGTTTTGGGGTAGATGTCTCCATAACCCACCGTGGTCATGGTGATGATGGCCCACCAGAAAGACTGAGGGATGCTCCTGAAAAGCGTCTCCGGGTGGCTTTGCTCCATGGTGTAGGCCAGCGCGGAGAACACAAAGATGCCCACCCCCATGTACATGAGGAGCAGACCCAGCTCTTTGAGGCTCCGCTTCAGCGCGTAGGTCAGAGTCTGCAGCCCCGAGGAATGGCGCGCCAGCTTAAAAATGCGCGCGATGCGCATGATGCGCAGCGCTTGGACGGCCTGCTGGACGTTCACCAGCTCCATCATAGAGGTGGTGCCAAGGTAGGTGAGGGACAGGACCACGTAGAAAGGCATGATGGCCGTGAAGTCGATGATGTTCATGAAGGAGAGCGCAAAGCGCAGCTTGTTCGGAGACGAGGCGAGGCGCAGCACGAACTCCACGGTAAACCACAACATGCACGTGGTCTCGATCGCCTCCAGGGTCGGGTGCTCCACCAGCTTCCCCTCCGCGTCCGTCACCTGCAGCTCGGGGATGGTGCTCACGCACATGACCACGGCGGAGACCAGGATGGAGAGGAAGGACGCGATGGCGACGACGCGCGCCGGCAGCGAGGAGCCCGGCTTCTCCATCAGCTTCCACAGGTACCTCTGGCACCGCTGCGTGCGCGTGATGCCCTGATCCACGTCCATGTCCTCCAGAATCACTTTGACTTTGCTTGCGATCTCTCTCAGCTCCTGCTCCTTCTCACTCAGGTAACTTTTACAGCATTCGTCTAAAACACTTTGGTCTATCTTCCAGAACTCCATCTCCTTGATGAAACACATGGGACAAATGCCGGTTTTGATGTGGATTTCATCAAAGTAGTAAACCTCAACGATGCACTTGAAGGAGTCAGGATCTCTGTCGAAGTAAAACTCGTTTCTGCCTGGATCAAAGTCATCACAGAGAGAGGAGATAAGTTCCAGATTCTGAGTGGAGCAGTTGGCCAGCTCCGCCAGTCTGCTGTCCGGGTAGCGCTTCAAATCATCCCCCATAAGCACCACTCTGACTCCGCCAATGTTCACTGTGATCTCCTCCTCGTCGCTCAGACCCCTTCTGTATTTTGGCCTGGGAACTGTCCACATTTTACAAACTAATTAAGAGGGAAATGTAATTATCAGAAGCTGCAGGACCGCCGACTAACCAGAACTGCAGCCTTCATCCTTCGCGCGTAAAATGTTTCTCCACCAGCCTGTTTCTTGCACTGAGTGGCACAGCTTGAGTGGCCAGCTTTTCCTAACACCTCTCATCGCTCTTCTTCTTCTCTCTCTCCCACACACCCACGCGCACACGCGCGCGCAATGGTAGACTAAAAGGGAACGATCCGTTTGCAGGCGTCTGCTCCAATGCAACCAAGCATGCAGAAATAATCACAGCAGCCCTAAAAGAACTGTATCAGACTGTTGGAAGATAAAATGCAACAGATGACTACAGCCTTGAATTTAACTTAAAACATAAAAACAAATGCTTTGTTGTCCTAACATTGAATAAAAAAAATTATACAAATCAAAATTGACTTACTGGGATTTAAACAGCTGCACATGCACACTATACAAATGAACAAAAACATAAACACAACACTTTTGATTTTGCTCCATGAGCTGAACTCAAAGATCTAAGATGTTTTGTGCACAAAAGACATTTTTCTCTCAGATATTGTTCACAAATCTGTGTAAATCTGTGATAGTGAGCCTTTGTTGACACAATCCATCCACCGCTCAGGTGTGGCATCATGTCAAGATGCTGATTAAACTGCATGATTATTGCACAGGTGCGCCCACAATAAAAGTCCACTCTAAAATGTTCAAGCTACATATATCACAAATTCTGAGGGACCATGCAGTTGGCTGAATGAGCTGTCGTCCATGAGTTGATTGTCCATTTCTCCAAAGGTGTTTCAGAGAACTTGGCAGTACATCCAGCAGCCTCAACAGCAGAACATGTGTAACCACACCAGCTCAGGACCTCCACATCCAGCATCTGCACCTCCAAGATAGTTTGAGACCAACCACCTGCAACAACAATTGATTTACCAAATAATTTCAGCACAAACTGTCAGAGACCGTCTCAGGGAAAGTTCATCTGCATGCTCGTTGTCTTCATCGGGGTCTCCCTGACTGCAGTTCATCGTCATAACCGACTTGAGTGGGCAAATGTTCCCATTTGATGACATATGGCATGATGGAGAGGTGTCTTCACAGATGAATCCTGTGTTTCACTGCGTGCAGATGGCAGACTTTGTGTATGGCGTCATGGGTGAGCGGTTTGCTGATGTCAACGTCAACAATATCAACTATAGCACTGAGTTCAAAACACATTTCCCAAAGGATCCAGTAATTATGTTGCATTTTATAACAGTGTTTTACTCTTGAATAAATCAAATTAAAAGCTCAGACTTACAAACGAATCATCATTTACTGCTCATAGTGCCCTGGAATAGATCAAAACATTTAAAAGAGTAAAACGTATGCATGAGATCAAGCTTTGGCCTCATAAGAAAATATTTTTTCTACAGATTACGTGTTGCAAACTATTTTAAGAGCTCTAATAAGGTTGAGTCAGGACCTCAGGATGGATACTTGATGAAATGTTTGGTCTTTTATTCAAAATACTTCAGATTGTCAAAGAATCCATCCAGAGGACCTGACTCAACCTTGTTAGATTAATCTAAGTGGATTATTGAGCGTGCATCGGGATATTTTAAGATACTTTCTTTGCAGTTTCAGCTTTTATGTTCTGGATCTGTCAGTTAAAAAAAAAACAAATGGCCAATACAGTTTTCACCAGGTTCCCCTATATCTTTAATAACTGCAAATAAAAAAGGCATCTCTTAATTATGATTTACAAGAATTTTTTTTTTCTGTTAGTGTTTATTTTTGGTGTACTGCTTAAACTCAACTTTGTATCTGAAAAGATATTTGAACGGTGAGACGTGTTTTCATTCATCTTTTTATTATTTAAGTTACAACAGTTTTGGAGGAATATGCTCAGTCATTATAACTTTTATATACCTATATTTACAGCATAAAATAAACAAATATCTTGAAAGCATTCTAGTTAACAGTTGTTCAGCGCAGCTGGCATTGCAGTGACAAAGACAGACATCCAAAGAAGAGATTATTTACACAGGGCTATCTGTTCTGGCTTAAGAGAAATATTGTTTATGGTTTAATGATGCAGAGTTATTTCTGGTCCTGGCTGTGTGAGGCTGACGAGGTGTTCGTCGGTCACGTCTCTGCCTTCTTGCTGATCTCCAGCACGCTGGTGCTGATATGGAAGCAGATGTAGGAGGAGTATTCCTGCTGGCAGAGTCCGGGGATGTCACAGCTTACCTGTTTGATAGGCAACACAGAAGAGTGTGAAACACATGTGAAACTACAGTAGTATTTGTACAACG
>JARVLU010000624.1:15686726-15698769 GCA_031762415.1 Simpsonichthys santanae
ATATCAAAATTCCCTCTGTTTCTGAACACTTTCTGTTTATTATTGTACTTTTTTTTAAGGTTCTTAAAGACTTTTTAGCATGAAAACCCTCATTCAGTGTTTTAGCCTTACTGTAGATGAGACATGAGGAGATCTGTATAGTTTTACTAATGCAGACAAATTAAATTAGCTCTAACTCATTACCATGGTTGACAATTTAAAAGAAAAGCAGAATGCTAAAAAAAAATACTCTTCATGTTACCCGGTTTCTTTAATTCTTTCTTCTGTGCTTCTGTTTTTTTCTCATAAAAATCAGAAAGTATCATCCCTACTTGGCATGTTCCAGCTGCAGGACAGTGATATTTCTATTATTTTTCATAAAGGAAAAAAAGCTTTGAAGCTCATTCCTCGGCTAGGTGGAAAAACACTCCCATCGTTGCTGTAACTCTGCAGGTACAAAAAAATAAAAATAAAAAAATCCCTTCGCAAAATCTACACTTGTTTGTCTTTCCTCTTTTTTTTCTGTACTTAAGTCCATGATTTTCAAACTCCTGTAGCATTTTCACACAGGTCATCATCTCCAGTCTTTCTTCTAGCCCTTTCATACATGAATTATGATATCGTCATACAGATTTTTTTTTATTTATTAATTTTTTGTGTTTGTGTGTGTTTTTCTTGGGGCATAAAAAATGGTGGGATTTTTTCTTATAAAAATTGTATTTATTCAAGAACTTTTCCAAATGTCCGCTGGCCACGTTTCGAGATGTTTTACAAACAAACTACTGCACGTTATAATGTGAACATATTTTGAAATATTTTGACACTGCTCATTTGAATACATAAAAAAACATGCATATGCAAGAAAATGCCTTTTAAATATCTGTCCACTGCAGTGACCACTGTGCATGAAAGGGCTAGACTTTAAAAAAAAAAAAAAAAAAACTAAGTCAAGCTGACTGAGGTCATAGTACTGTTTGTTTTTTTACTCATATCATGTTGGTTCATGTCATGTATCATACATTATTTAGTATTCAATGTCATTTAAAGGCTGGTGTATTGTTTTTTTTTTTTTTAACCTGAAAAGTTGCTTCTTTTGTTCTGTGTAAATGTAAAACCAATAAAACATGAATTTACTGATAGATCCATACTGGTCTCCTTACGTCTGTCGTGGTGGCAGTGGGGTCCAGATGCACAAACAGAGAGTTGAGTTCCTCCTTCAGTTTTTTGGAGCGCTTTCTCTCAGTCTCTAGTAAAAAAGCCTGATAGTTCACCGGTAATCCATACCTGCAGAGGTGTTCACCGTGCACAAAACCACTCTTAAAAGTCAAGCTACCACATTTTCTTTAGGGATTAAAGAGAACTAATGTTTCACTCACCTGAGCACTGATTCTGCAAACACCCTTAATGCTTTCAAGTGAATCCAAGCAATGAACACCTGAGTGAAATTCACCTTCAGCCAGCGGACAAAGATTCCCTGCGGAGGAGGAATTAACTGTAAAAACGCACCTCGGCCCGTTCTGATGTAAATCTAGAGGTCAAACAAAGTGACTTACATACTGCTCCTTTTTCTGGACCCTGAGCTTCATAATCTCCTGCTGCTTCTTCTCCTCCACATCAAAGTTGTACTCTCGCACCACGAACCTGCAGAGATCGTGGACTACATTATGGTAATAGATACAGAAAGCGCAGCTTAGACTCCGCCGGGTGTTTTCTATCAATCCCTGCTGCTTACTTGCTCTGCTGAGCTTTGGCTTTGAAATCACATACAGCGCGTTTGAAGAGCGTCACCGAGAAGATAGCCCCCTCTCTGTCCTCAAACAGCTTCCTGAAAGTCACAGGGTGAAGACAGAAGAGCAAAATGACGCAGAAAGCAGCAACTTGTGAAGTTAACAGACGAAACGTTTCAGGAAAAACTCAACCTTTTCACCTGGATGGACAATTTGGGTTGATCAAAATCTAAACTACCATCCAAGACACACAGGCTTTTACTTTCTGCAGGTAATAGAACACCTGTGCTGCTCAGCTTAACCTTTAAGAGGCTGGAAACAGACTCTTTGCTGGCATGCTTCACCAGAATCAAGCTCAGAGTGCAAAAACACAGCTCACCTGCTCGACCGTGGGACTACGAACTCTGAGAAGGATTCATAACTTCTCTCCCACAGCGGGAAACTCTCTCTAGGACCAATGACATGTGCAAAAGCATGTTTATATGCATATAGTGTCACAATAATGGATCATTAAACATGATATGTGACCAACCTGCTCACCACTACCAGCAGAGTTGTTAGATACTCTGAGACCACCAGGTCTTCTTTCTTCATAACACCATTCAGACTGCGAGTCATCAAATTCCCACTAGAAGCAGAGAAACTCAATAAACCTCCTGCAGATCCAGTTAGTTGTAAGATCTAACTCATATCACTCACTTTTGGTTGTGTTCAAGGCTTTCCAAGTTGGCCTTTACGCTGCCGTACGCTGTCGATCGAGTTTTTAATTCTGTCTCCACCTGTATAACTTCCTGCAGAAGATGAAGCGTCAGGTAAAACTTTATGGAAGTAATCTTAGCTTATTGGGGAAAACAGTTAGTTTGTGACTCCTCGGACTGATGAAGCCCTTCAAATTAAGGGCGAAACGTATCTCAACAACAACAAATAAACTGTCCAGGTGACATATCCTGACCATGCTCAATAATTCACATGACCTGACTGAATATTGTTGGATTTATTGAAGCAACACGCCCATGCATCTTGGAATTGTTACATACATGTTTATAATTACAGGTGACGTTGCTGCCACTGGTGCACCAACAAACCTTTGAGGACGTTCACAACTTTACTATCAGGAACGTATGTACAGCGTTTTTTACAGTACATGAGACATGGAGACATTAATGTCTTCAGACTACCTCCTGATGTTTGGTTAGAGATTGTTCAATAATCACATAACCCTGGTTAAACTCATGATTTTTAGTTGCCACATAGTCTTCACAGTAAATACTGGACCCCATGGACATTTAGCCTAACATATTTTATTTTATTTTATGAAAGTAAACTGACATGTTTTAAACATGTTGCCTAAAATTCAATAATGCAGACTTCTCAAGGTTAAAGAAAATCTAAATACCAGTAGATGTGGCAAATTTACCCCATATTCAAATAAAAATAAAATAAAATATGTTTATCATCTGTTTTTTTTTTTTTACAGATAAAACATAAAATTCAGTCAGGTCATCTGGATGGTTTCTTTCTTTTTAATTTCTTTTCTTTTCTTTTCTTTTCTTTTTTTTTTTTTTTTTTTTTTTTTTGCTGATATGTTTCATCCTTCATCCAAAGGACTTCTTCAATCAGAGGAACCACAAACAATCTGGAGTCCCACAAGCACCACAATCTCATAGTGGAATCAAACAGTTTACTGGTTTAGGGGAGTGGTGGCGTGGAGGTTAGAGAAGATGGGCCTGTGATTGGAAAGTCGCAGGTTCAACTCCCGGTATTGCCAACATCAAGATGTTTGTGGTAAAGGTGAAACACCCACATCTGCCTCTACCCTCATTTGCCCCACAGCCCTTAACCCCCACCATCTGCTCCCAAAAACTGGTCTCTCTTGAAAATGAGTTCTAGTGACTTAACAAGATTACCTGTATAAATGAAGGGTAAATGGAAAAAAAAAAAAAAAAAAAACAGTGATAAGATGGTGTCTGGGGCCCACCCTCTCCACTGTCAACGCCTCTGAGGCAGTTGTGCCAAAATGGTTCAAAACACCAAAAGGCTCAGAGGAATTGACAGGGGAGAGTCACTTTAACACTGCAGCCACAATCATATGTGAGATCAGTCATATCTGCAAGTGTCACAAACTTTTATTAGATTTATTACTGTTATTTTCAGGGCAAAATACAAAATAAGTACATTTTAGAGCTAATAATTATTCACCATGACCTCTTTTATAAGATATTTCATAACTTTCATTACCTTGTTGATGACGTCTGTCAGGGTGGAGAGAGGCAGAGCCGTGGGATACTTGGCTTTGTCCCACTGAAACTTGGTCAAATAGTTAATCAGGTCCACTGGGAAAAAAAAATACACACAGAAAGTTCTCAGTGAAAACTTTAATTTGCACATGTCAAAGCATGATGTGCTGCAATCCAGTTAAAAAGCAGACATATTACCCTTCTGTGATGTGATGTAAGCTTTCAGGGGCGACAGGGCGGCTTTCTGATGCGTCCTTTGGTCTGGAAGAGGAGACTGATCACGTTAGTCTGGTTAGTCCTCTGTGCACTGAAAGCATCAGTGTTGTCATTTGGAGATCAGCTGAGCGTCTGTTTACCAGCTGATCAAGTTTTTCTACACCGTAATCAACAAACTCAACTTAAAGTGTGTGTTAGTGATTCACCTCCATTGGCTAAAACATTTTCTTGCACTTTGTCACTGGATGGCTCCATCACTTCCTTCAAACACTGGCAGGTTTTCTTAATCAGGCTAACCAGGTGACATGAGAAAAACATTATTACTGCACATATGTAATTTTTTTGTATACATTTTCTCTCTTGTAAATCAATTTTACCCAACTTTGATGTTGTTATAAGACAATACTGTATAATAATAAAAAAACATGATTAAGCAAATTGGACAATTTTAATATTACATTTAATCTCCACAGTGACTTCAATCCTTTTCCTGGAAATGTTAAAAGAAGCCTCTTAAGCTGTTTCAGCTCAAATAGACCAATGATGAATTTAAAACCAGGAAGGAAAGCTAAACTCCAGCTGCTCCTGAGCATCAATTAATCATAACACAGACTGCAAGCTCAGAGTAGTTGGTCTAATGAAGGATAAAGCTGCAATTTAAGCTAAAAATGAGTGATTCTCATTAATGCAACTCAGTTCTCCACGTTTTGATTCAACACTTTCGTACCTTTCAGTCAGCGCGTCGAGTTTTGATAAATCGTCGGACACTCTGAGCAGACTGTCCAGGATTCCCACCTGCAGCCTCAGCAGAAAGACATTTTTTTTATTATTATTATTTATATTCTTGATTGATCTTGAAGGCAATTAATATTCATCACCTCAGTATAATTTAAATATTGTTCAAGTAAAGAAAAGAGCTTTATAATGAATATATTTCTCTAAAGTCTTTATGCAAATGTACCAGATTTAAACCCAAAGGCTTTTTTTCCATGTCTAAAATAAATGAATAAGTAAATAAATAAATAAATAAATAAATAAACACAAAAGACATAAATAAAAACTACTAATGTGTATACAAGTTAAAACAGCACAATAAAAGGAAACAAAAGTGAATACAATCTAACTCATGACTCCATGAAGTGGAATTAAAACCATTACCAATCACTTTTATTGACTTTTTATTTTTCTAATTGACTGTAAGATGTAAAGTTAATTAATGATATAATTTTGTGAGAGCTGCCCAAAGGCACTTTTTCTAATATTTTTAAACCCTTTCTAGTCACAACTTAAGATAAGTTTTGATTTAATACAACTTAAGATAAGTTTTGATTTAATTCAGTAATATAAATACTTAGTAAAATACTAAAATGTTTTAAAATAAAAATTGGACTTTTGACCTAATAAATTTAAAAAAAAAAATTGGTTTTGTGTGTGTGTGTGGTGAGTATTGTTTCTGTTCAGCCTTTAATTCAACTGTTGATGTAGCCTACAACTGATGGGGTCTCAGTCAGTAATTTGCTCCTTCAACGTGTAATAGTCAGTACAAATTTTAAAAAAAAGTACATTTGTGCACTTTGAAGATATAATTTAAAACTATTTTTACGCCTTTGTTTTGCACTGCTTCTGTGACATTTCAGCCTAGATCTCTTGTAATAAACTTTGAAGGGAATATAGAGTTTTATTAAAGTGTTTGAGCAGTTCAAGATTTCGAGCTTTAGCAGTTTTGTACAGAGCAATGGTAAAACAGCAGATACTGGCAGACAGGTTGGGCATTGATCATGCTGAGTGAAACGGGTCGGATGGAAATGTTGCCTCAAACTCTAGAAAGCAACCTGAGCCTTGATCCCTTCACCAGAGACGGACACCAAACACCACCACCCTCCTCACACACACTCTACTGTACAGAGCAAACAAAGAGTATGTACTTATGCCTTCCTTAAGAACAGAAATGTCTCCTTATCTCACATTCAGTGAAATTTAATTTACACTGAAAGGTGCTTCACTACTGTTACACTCCCTCACCTTGAGGTCTGGGATGGAGAACTTCCAGCATGAGGCCGTTTGGGTTTTGTTGATGGTCCGTTTCAGTTTTTCCACACTGGTTAGACTGGTCTTGTCCAGTGGGACAGAAATCAACCAAAAATCCGTCATGACGCCTTGTGCTTCACATTGAGACCTTCAATCATAAATCCTTCTCATGAGAGCAGGATTTGGTCCCTAAAATCCTGCCACACAACGCAACATAAACAAGTAACTTTCGCTCTGTTATGGTAAAAAAAAAATATGAACTGACTTTAAATTAAAACAGTAGTTCAGCCTTTCCACAATTTCTGTATGCAATTAAGTAGGGTCTTACCTTCAGGTTATCTTCATGATCATTCTGTGACATTGCCTCAATGAGCTGTCTGACCAGCAGCTCCACCTGAGACAGACTGCTGTCTGAGCAACAGCTCTACTTTACACCGTCTGACACTCTGCTGTTTTACAATCTGTCACAGGAAGCCCTTTTCACTCAGCTGATCTGAGGAAATGCAGAAAAGTTTGGTGATCAATACAAAATGATAAACATCAAAATAGAATTTGGCATTTCGTTCCTACTTCATAAATTTGATTTTTTTTTTCTAATGGAAAAAGTATAGAATTCAAGTCTCCTTAAAAAGTGGTAATCAACACTTGTCTATATTTTGTATTATGTCAAAAAAGGTGGTTGTTAAATGGCTCTTTACACATTTCTACATTTAATTATTTGAGCTGTTCAGTCATCTGGGATCAAACTGCAAGTTACCTAGAGGCACAAACTTGATTTTGCTGGAGCGGGACCTGTTTTTAAAAATTCCTAAAGAAAAAAATAAACACACCTGAAATTTTGTTGGCAACACGATGGCTCAGTTGGTAGAGATGCTACCTCTCAGCGAGAAGGTTATCAGATCTAATCTCGACCGGGGGCCTTTCCGGGTGGAGTTTCATGTTCTCTCCGTGCATGCGTGGGCTTTTTTATTTTTATTTTTTTATTTTTTTAGGGGGGTATTCCGGTTTCCCCCCACAAACCAAAATCATGCAAGTAAGGCTGATTAGTAACTCTAAACTATCCCCAGGCATGAGTGAATGATTGTTTGTCTTTGTCTCTTTGAGACAAGTGATGGATTGGAAATTTGTCCAAGGTGTCCCCAACAGTGACTGCTGGATATGGGCACCAGTGACCCCTGTGACCTGAAAATGAAGAAGCGGGTAAAGATAATGGATGGATGGATGGATGGATGGATGGATGGATGGATGGATGGATGGATGGATGGATGGATGGATGGATGGATGAATGAATGGATGGATGTTTTGCCTCCTCAGATGAAAAGAGACTGAAGAAAACCCTTTAACTGAACCTACAAAAAATGTCAGTTTTTTGTTTTTTTTTTCATATCGATCACTTTTGGCCAAAACAACATATAACTTAATATCTTAATGTAATATATCACTGAGTAAAAACTGTTAAAGATGATGTTTCAAACAAATTATAAGAGTTTGAGAAACAAGTGGAATCGAGGACCACAATGCAGAGTTTACTTGACTTGCCATGATGGCGCTTCTTGTAACAATCAATATTTCTAACAGGAAGTAATCAGTCCCGACTCAAATGCATAAACAGCAAAACACAGTTAAGTTCTTAAAACCATCAATGTTCTCGCATTGCAATCCATCACTAGGGAGCGATAAACTCCTTGATTTTGTGTTGCTGCACCTGAAGCTGCAAGAAAAAGTTCATATGCTCAAATGAGTAGCCTGGGGCTAATAATGCTAGCATCAGTTTGCTCCACAGTGATTATTAGTGTCCACAAACACTGTTGTGAACTTAATTCTCTGTGAAGATGGTTTTCAGAGGACGCAAGTCAGATGAAGATGTGTGAGCGCTTTTAATAATTTCTACACACTTGTGCTAAATAAATCCCCCTTATTGTAAAAGGAAAAATAAACCCAGTTATTCAATGACATGTTGCTTTGCTTTTGTCACGTTGGTTTTTAAATTATAGATGAACCGAACCTACAGTGCATGTGAATCATGTTGCTGTTGTTCGGTGTTTTGCACTGTTAGTGTTTAGAATGTATCTTAGATTTATTTATTTATTTATTTTTTTGCGTATTGTTGGGCTTTCATTAGTGTATATCTTAGTTTATATTGTATCTTAGAACTTTTTTTTATTTTTTTTTTACACTTTATATTTTTCTATTGCTGGATGTAACTGGGACCCTGTGTGCATATTTTTGTTCCACCACATGCACCTATGTGATGCAAATGACAATAAAGAACCTTAAATCTGTGAGTTCTTGAATCCTTTAGTGCTTTTCTTTGTATATCATTAGTGCCCCCCACCAACCAAAAAAAGAAGGAAAAAAAAAAAACTATTTAATTTTACTTTTTAATTTATTTTGATTTACTTCTTTACATTTTGATTTCAAGCATTTATTGCTTTTTTTTTTTTTTTTTTTTTTTTTTTTTTTTTTTTTTTAACTCATTCCCATATTTTATGATTATGGATGTACAACATAAATATAGCAACATCAAACGTAAATTCACTAACTTCAATTAAAATACTAAAATACTTTAAAAAGTCTTCAGTTGATCCAAAATGCTGCTGCCAGTCTTAACTAGAGTTAGTGGGAGAGATCATATATCTACAGTTTTAGCTTCTCTCCATTGACTCCCTGTCAAATCCAGAATTTAATTTACAATCTTACTTCAAACCTACAAAGTCCTCAACAACCTAGCTCCATCCTCCTTACAGAGCTTATTGTTCCATATTTTCCCAACTGAGCACTTTCCTCTCAGACTGCAGGTTTACTTGTGGTTCCTAGAGTTTCCAAAACCAGTTTTAAGACTGGGCTTAAGACTTTCCTTTTTGATAAATCCTATACAGTAGTTAGGGTTGGCTTGTTAAGCTGCTATAGACTTAGGCTAAAGGAGGATAAATTGACCTCATTTCCTTAAATCAATTGTTAAAACAGAATATTTTTCATTTGCTGCTATTTCTATCTTAACGTGATTCTTGACCTGCCATTGTGTATCTGTTCCTCTCAAACCCAGCCGATCGAAGCAGATGGCCGCTTGTACTGAGCCTGGTTCTAATGAAGGTTTCTTCCCCATGAGGGAGTTTTTTCTTTCCACTGTCGCCTTCATGTTTGCTCAAGATGAGAGTTCTGTGATGGAGTTAAATCCAAAGCAGTCTGCTCCTCAGATAAATAATAGTAACTTATTATTCTTATATGTGAATGTTTCTGTTAAGTGCCCTGAGATGATTTCTCTTGTGACTTGGTGCTAAATAAACAAAATGAATTGATTTGAATTGAACTGAAAATCTAAAATAATAATTAAAAAAAGTTTACTATTCTTCAAAAATGATAGATGCCAACACATGACACCTTAAATTTAAATAAAATTGCAATCCGTGCAAGAAATAGCTTAAAACAGGAATCCTAAAAATTTTACAAAACACATAAAATCAGTTTTTCACTCATGATCTCATGTGGAAAAAACACTGAAACATTCAGATTAATGGTCATATTACAAAAGGTTTCGAATACAAAAAATAAATAAATAAATAAAAAAAATAGGGAAGTACAGATGCACATATAACTTGTAAGATTTATTTTTCATAATCATTTGAAACTACTGTATTTGTCCCAATACAATTAATTATTTTGAAATATTTTTTCTAGAAATATTTCTTAAATAAATTGTAAACCAATTTAATTTCCACCTGTCCAGGCGTCCCTGTGATGGACTGGAGACATATTCAGGGTTGTTATCACCTCTCATACAGTGACTGCTGTATATGGACACCAGCGACCCAAAATGTAAAGCTGGTAAAGATGATGGATGGATGGATGATGGATGGATATTTGGATGGATGGTTAGAGGTATGGATGGATGATGCATGGATGGATGGATGATGGATGTAGAATGAATAGATGGATGCTGGATGGATGATGAATAATGGATAGAAGAATGAATGGATGGATAGGCTGATGGTTAGATGTATTGATGTATGGATGAATGAATGAATGAATGAATGATGGATGGATGATGGATGGATGGATGGATGGATGGATGGATGATGAATGGATGGATTACAAATGGATGGCTGGATGTTAGATGGATGGATAGTGGATGGATGGATGGATGGATGGATGGATGACATTGCTGGATGGATGGATGGATGGATGGATGATATATGGATGATGTTTGGATGGAACTGATGGATGATGGATTGATGTGTGGACAGATGGATGGGTGATGGATAATGGTTGGATGGATGGATGATGTTTGGATGGAACTGATGGATGATGGATGGATGGGTGGACAGATGATGGATGATGGATGGATAATTGTTGGATGGATGGATGATGGTTGGATGGAATTTAATTGCCATGATATAAGGCATTACAATAGAAAGAATGTGTCTAATGAATCTTAGCAAACATAAATATCTATAATCATGTGTTTTTCAGGCTTTGTTAGCTCTGATCACAAAGAAACTTTACAAGGCGGTGAATGATTCAAATCTCTACATTAAACTGGTTACAAGAGAATATGAATGTTAGTTATGATGCAGAGTAAAAAAAAAAGTTTTCCTCCTGTGCTGAGGCTCTGCATGCTTCACATTTTTTCTAAAACAAACACAAATATACATAAATTTGCTACTACTGTTTTAAAATTTTAGTAGGCTTTGCTACTTTTAGCTTTAGCTCCTGATTTTTGCTTTGGTTGGTCTTAATGCAGTTTTAAGTGCTTTATTAATAACATGGTATGGTATTAGATAGCCTTTTGTTATTTTAGCTTTTAGCCTGTGTTCTGCTTCTTTTAGCTTTAGCGAGTCAGTTTGAAATTCTTCAGCAAACATCACAGTTGTTCAGTCCTCACATTGCATTTGAGCAGAAAAAGTGATTTCTCATTTGACGTTGTGCCAAACGTCTGCACTCAGCTGCTTCCAACCTTCCACATTCGCAAAAAATAAATGGTGTAGTAAGTGTTGTTTCTCTTGCTGCACTAATAAAAAAAAAAAAAAAAAAAAACATCCCACCAAAGATGAGGGAGCAACCTTTTCTTTTTATTTCTTAAGATGTTGTGCAATGCTCAGAGTTGGTTTAAAAAGAACTGGTTAAAGCAGATTGATCCAGTATCTGGCTTGGAGAAAAAAAAAAAGAAAGAAAAAAAAGCTAAAACAAGTTTATGTAGACAGAATCCATCAATTTTCTTCCACTTATCCAAGGTTGAGTCACGGGGGGTAGCAGCCTACTGTAAGTAGGGAGGCCCAGACTTCCCTCTCCCCAGCTACTTTGGGTGAATCCCAAGGCGTTCCCAGGCCAGCCGAGAAACATAGTCCCTCCAGCATGTCCTGGACCTCCTCCCCGACCCAGAGAGGGCACTCTACCCTTTTGTGGCTCAAGATCATGGCCTTGAATTTGGAGGAACTGATCCTCTTCCCAGCCGCGTCACACTCGGCTGTGAACCGCTCCAGCGAAAGCTGTAGATCACGACCTGATGAAGCCAAAGGACCACATCATCTGCAAAAAACAAAGAAGTGATCTTAAGGCCACCAAAATGGATCCCCTCAACACCTTGGCTGTGCTTAGAAAAAGTTAAAAGTTATGAACAGAATCGGTGACAAAGGGCAACCTTGGCAGAGTCCAACTCTCACAGGGAACAAGCTCGACTTACAGCCGGCAATGCGGACCAAGCTCTCCCACTGGTCATACAGGGACCTAACAGCCCATATCAAAAGGCCTGGTACCCCATACTCCCGGAGTACCCCCCACAGGGCTTCCCGAGGGACGAGGTTGAACGCCTTCTCCAAGTCCACATAGCACATGTAGACTGGTAGGGCAAACTCCCAC
>JARVLU010000624.1:15715020-15729035 GCA_031762415.1 Simpsonichthys santanae
CTTTCTTCATTTGTTAAAATGTATCACTCTCACTAACTGCTTTGATCAAACAGGATTACTCCGGTTAATACCAACCCAGCTGTTGCTCCATAGCTGAAAACAAACTTTCTTCACATCCTGTCTTACAAAAGTGAAAAAAACGTTACTCGGAAATGCCATGTGAAGATATCAATGGGTTTTTTTTCTGTCTCTCAGCTGATTTAATCAAAGTTTCATTTGGTGTTTTTGTAATAGTGTAAAAATCTGTTTTGATTGAGACAGAAGCTTCCTAAAGTGAACAAAGATCTGGCTCTCAAACTGATGGAGGAGGAGGAGGATGGAGCAAAAATGGCTTCTAGGAAAAAGAAGAGCAAGGTATGATAGATATTAGGATGGCCACACCCTGTTTGTACTCTGAAATCACTGTCTCTGAAGTAACTTGATTTTGTTTGTACAGTATTTAGTTTTGTGTGGTGACGTTTTAAATGATCAAATCAACAACAATCAAGCCAAAACACATGATCCATCATCTCATCCAGCATTTTTCCTTCAGATATTTTTGATTTACACATGCTGACAAATAAATGATCAGTTTCCTAAATCCCTGACTCTGAAAATGTTACCATACATGACAAAAAAGGTTTAATCATTTCATCATTCTTTAAGGGAGAAACTGGTCCAGATTAAATAATTTAACCTTTTTTGTTGTGATCTACCTGGATGATTGAGCCTACAAACCTTTTTTTATTACCATACTTGGTATAATTTATTTAACCATGAGCTCACATATATTTTTTTATTTTTATCACAACTACAGCCGCTTCCTAGCATACTAGGAGACGATCGTTTCAAGGTGATGTTTGAAAACCCAGAATTCCAAGTGGACGAGCAGAGCGAGGAGTTCCGGCTGCTCAACCCCATCGTCTCCAAGGTGGGACAGAAAAGAAAGAAGAAGCTGCGTCTGCTGGCGGAGCAGGCTGCTGCTCAACAGGTAACACCGATTTATGCTGTGGCTGCAGTTCCTGGCCTCATGTCTACTCCTTTTTAAGCATTTTAAAATGATCTTTGTCTCTGTCAAGGCGACTGACGACGAAGAGGAGCCGGAAGGGAAAGCCAGCTCCGAGGAGGAAAGCTCTGACGATGACAAGAGCTGGGTAGAGGAGGTGAGGGAGCAGCGGAGGTTACTGCGGCAAGAGGGCAGAGATAAGCGAAGGCAGGACAGGAAGGAAGCTGACCGCAACACCGTCCTGCTGGAGCCGGACCAGAAAGAAGCGGGGGGAAACTCAAACACGACTGAGAGCATGACGAAGAGTCAGCCGCAGTTTTATCAGCTCAAAGCTGGAGAGGAATTCAGAAGTTTCAACAGCATGGCGCTCAAACACAAGATGCAAAAGTAAGTGTTTTTTTAATGCGAAGGATTCTGTTACAAAAAAAAAAAAACCTTTCTGTGCTGCGTGTTTTAAAATGATAAACTATTACAAGATTACACAAAACACAGGTGTGTAAATTCTAGTGTTTGCTTAGTTGATTCTGACTGATGACTGTGTTATCGTTTAGGTTTTCTCTGGAGGATCGGCTGAGATTGGAGGAAAAGTCAGGAGTCAGCAGCATAGTCAACACAGCAGTGGGCAGCAAACAGCTGACCTTCACTCTCAAAAAGGTACGCAGATCATTTTTGTGTGTAAGCTACTGTCGTTCCTGTAAATGATCGCGTTGCTTCAACACAGTGACCAATTAAAAAAAACATTTGCGAACCATAAAAAATGGTGCAATGAGTGGATTTAAAATGAAGAAAATCATTTTCTTTAAGCTGTTCTGTCTTCAGGGGTCACCACAGAGAATCATCCTCCTCCGTCTCACTCTGTCCTCTGCATCCTCTGTCCTCACTCCACTACCTCCATGTCCTCTCTAACCTCATCTCCTCTTTGTCTTTTTCCTGGCAGCTGCATTTCTAACATCCTTCTACCACCCACTGTCCCTCCTCTGGACATGTCCAAACCCTCTCAGTCTGCCCTCTAACTTTATGTCCCAGTTGTTCAACCTGTGCTGTACCTCTGATGATTTAATTCCTAATATCCATCCTTGTCACTCCTAAGGAGAACCTCAGCATCTTCATTTCTGCCACTTCCAGTTCTTTCTCCTGTCTTTTTGTCAGTTCCACTGTCTCCAGACCATACTGCATAGCTGGTCTCACCACTGTCTTATAAACCTTTCCATTGTCTTTGTTGCCACTCTTTTATCAAAAATCACTTAAAAAAATTCTCCATCCACTCCATCCTGCTGGACTCTCTTTTTCACCTCTTTACCACACTTCCCATGTCCCTTCTTCTTCTCTTTTCCCTTCTACTTCTTCAACAAGGTAAAGAGGTGAAAGGAATAAATTGTATTTAAGTTGGTATTAAAGAACTAGAGAAACCAGTGCAACACATTCCACTTGATTTCCAAAATTGGTGACAAAATACAGCAATGAAACAAAACAACAATGTAACAAAGAATCATTTGAAGTAAATCTAGTTTGGTGCAAGTCTTTACTCTGCAGAGTCTTAAGTGTTTTTTTTTTTTTTTTTTTTTTATAAAAGTAAAGCTTTTTCCCAAAAATGTTTTTAAATAAGCAACTGGACTTCTTTTCTGCAGGTAAAGCTGTTTCACTACCCATCCAGGAAAATCTTGATATTTGAATGTTGAAATTAAATTGCTCTTGAAAACTTGTCATTCAGTGACATTTCCTTAGTCACCAAGTGATGGAATCACACAGCACAAGTTTAATAAACTTCCTGATGTTTTTTTTTTCCCCTCTGTGCAGTCGGAGCAGCAGAGGAAACAGCAGCAGGCGGACCGGGAACACCACGAGGAGAGGAAGAAGCTGAGGCGCTCAGCCGGACACCTGAGCAGCAGCCGAGGGAGAGGCTGGGGCAGCAGAGGAAGAGGAAGAGGACACTTCTGAAGAAACTGGACAAATAAAGACAGATGAAACAGAACTGTCCTCAAACTAAAGTCCAAATTGTCTAGTTTTTTTAATCATTATTATTATTATTATTTACCTCTAAATAGGGGAGAGTTGCAGACGAAAAGGTTAGAAATAACCTGATTGATGAAGTGACAAGCCTCCTGGGTGGTTTTTACTTCCTCTCTGTAAACCCAGCATCTTTCAAAAGATGTCAGTTTTTGTATAAATGTAAAATGTATGTACTGCAGATAATTCAGCAGGGATGGCCAAATGAGGAACTTAAAGAGGGTTGAGTTCCTGAATGACTCTTAACAGTCAGTTGTTGCCAACCATCAGTTATAGATGTGGACGAGAAATTAATTTTTAGTCATGTTTGAAAATGTAAATTGTTGCTCTAACACAATTACTTTTACAATACATTGTATTTCATCCGAAATTTACCTTTCTGTGTTGCTTTTGTTTGAAATCAATGTTTAGATTATTTAAATACCAAATGCATCAAGACAGCCATAGTATATCTTAATTACAGCAGATTGTTACCCAAAAGCCAAGAGTAAGAGCAGGAGAAGAGAAAATACTTCAGTATTTAGGAATCAAATATCTGGAGTTTTTAACAATCCACCCCAAGTTATTCCGAGCAGATAATTCCTGTCAAATACGATTACCAGTAGAAGTTCATTTTAAACTCATCAGATGTCAGCAGGATTTTTCCACAACACCCAATCATCATGTTTTGTGTCTAAAAATTCCAGTAAAACCATCAGTTCCGATTCATATTTCATTCTGGGCTTTTGCATTTACATCCCAATTTACTCTTATTGCAGCCCTAAAAAGGAACTGTGCCGAAATGTGCTTATATAAATTGACAATTTACTCATCAGCTGCTGTTGTCTTTATCGCTTTTTCTCACATTGAGCTTTAATTTCTCCTTTTTGTCACTTGACACTAAATCTTATCTGCAAACAGAGCTGGATCAGTATTTGAAATTGACAGTGGTAGCAAATATTTGAAATGAACAGCTCTGTGGAGATCCTCAGTAGAATGGATGAGTGACTTCTGATGACGGATCTGCAGCCTTGGTTCCTCCTCTGTGTTGGGACATCAGTTACACTGTTTTTCTGTGCAACATGTAAGTATGTCATCTGATGTTGTTGCAGGTAAAGTGTCCTCTTTTTCTTTCACAGTACTTTGGTGTCACCATGATAATTGACAATTAGGACAGAGGCGGTACAGCCCTAAAAAATATATAGAACCCAGCTGCATCCCGTGTTTGAGTTTAGAGGCATTTTCAAATTTTAGACCAGCATCACAAAGGCCTGGAAATTATTTTATGAAATATATGCAGCATGTCTCACATTTTATTTCTAATGACCGCAACACCACTCGGGTAGCATTTTTCCCCGCCCTCTAAAGCACTTAGTCACGGCAAAGTTTCAGTTCAACACAGTCCCAATATTTTTTTTTTCTTATTCCAATTTTTTTGTGTTCAACATAATGGCCTTTATAAAATGGCAATTTTTGATGATCTGATTTGCTAAAACCAACAGATCACATCAAACTATGTTTTTGGTCCTCCATGTTGGGTTTATGGTGCAGCCGGGAGAATTTTCTCTTTTGCTAGGAAGAGTCCTCAAGCAGAACCAAAAAGGATGACCATGTGCTTTGACCAGCTGAGGACTGAAAGGAAACATTTGAGGCCAAGAACTCTGGCTGTGTAGGAAAAAAAGTCATAAGATGCAATCAGCACAGTGCAAAAAAAATAAAATAAACCCGTGGTCCAACCTTTTACATATTTGCACTTTTTATACTTGTCATACTTTGTTTTATGAGCAAATTACCAAACAGTGGCACATAACATTTAAAGCTTTGGCCCTTTCCATCTCTTTTTTCCTGCAAATGGGTCAAATCACTAAAATATGCTGATGCAGCCATTTCAACAAGCTTTAGGCCAACCCAGAAACACACAAAAGATGTTCCAGTGAAAATATGATGGCCTACTCTTTTTTTTTTGTGTGTGTGTGTGTCCCCATCTCCACAGAGGTGATCAAGCACAAAAACTTGGCAACTCGCACCAAAAGTAAAAAAAAATGATGAGTCAGCAGAGTCCAATTTAACAATAGGAATACAAAAGACCAAGTATGGCAGCAGAGTGGTCAGGTGTTCTTNNNNTATATATACAGTACAGTATATATACGCACACGTCTGGTGATAGTTTGATATGTTTATAATATATTCCCTTAACTCTTGGATATTTTATTTAAAATATAGCAACAGCCTTCAACTTTGTGGATAAACCAGCCACGAAGGAGTTCTGTCAGCACACACCCACAAGACCAACGCTTTAAGTGCCTTTTTTATATAAAGGCTTTGTGGCAACATGCCTGACGCCACAGCCAAGCCTAAATTACAAGCAACACATTCTGTGGATCAGAGAAAATGTGCAGCTTTATATTTTTTTCTTGAAATATCTGAAACTAACTAGCCTCACTGTTCCATCTCACATTTGCTTTACTGGATTGGGAAAATAAAAAAAAAACTGATTGACCGTCATGTTTTTGACATTTTTTTACACGTCCACATGCTTCTTGAAGTGACTTAAACGTGACCAAGGTGTCAGACGGCAGCAGCATCTGTTCAGGGTATCTGTCTGGCTCAGTGAGGAATGTTTATCCAAATTGAGGTTAAGCCTTATTGGATTTTACTTGGTAACCTGTTGCCACCTGTAATCCTCAACTTCTGATACAACCTGCACTGGCTGTTTCAGCAAGTGATTCATCCTGAAATGAATGACTCAGTTGCTAACTGGCTGAAACCAGTTAGTTGAGATGCGACAACTGGGCAGCTTCTATTTGCAGTTACAGTTGGTATTGAAAGAAAGGCCAAACCCATACTTGTGACTTCCATGATCATCTCAGCAATTAGCTCAGTAAGGAAGTCACGCACAATTGTACTGAACTTTTATAGTAAACAGTAAACTAGGCCTGTCATGCACCGATCTCAATCACAAACGATGTGCCATTGATTATTACAAACAAGATTGCAGCAATGACTGAGAAACTACAAACTAATAAAGAAACATATCAGCGAGCTGCAGTATCAAGCCAACTTCTCCCCAAGCATTGTGTGGGAGTTCAGAAACAATCCTGATTCTTGTTGAGAGCTGAGGCCTTGCAGATGTGGGAGTTGAGCCACAATAGCCCACAGTAACTAACAGACTCTGTACACAGAGGCTGAGACAGACATTACAAGAGGAAAAGAAGGACGGGGGTGAAGGTGAGGGTAACCGCATGCCGGCAGGACAGAAAATAAATCAATAGAAGGACGTGGATCATTTTGGTGTAAAACTTGTTTTAATGTTTTCTTGTGATTTTGAATGTTAATGAAAAAACATGTTGAAAATTAACTTGCCCTTAGGAGTGTAACTGTTTCGCATGAGAAATTGGCTGAAAGTTCAACGTGACATGTCATTGGGAAAACTCTTGTTAGTTTTTTTTTTTTTTTTTTTTTAATTTAATTTTTTCCCTCCAAATTAAAAAAAAAAAAAAAAAAAAAAACTGCTTCTAAGAATTACAGTTCTTGGTAAGCGTGACTTCATTCACTAAACCTGGAGTAAATCTGAATGGAAAACTATTTGTGCTCTGATGAGAATCTTTATTGTGGCCTCAAGACCTGGAAAAAATATTAAGCCCACAGATATGTGGTCCTTAAAGCTCTGGTGTTTCCTCTCAGTGTCTTAGAACTGATGCATGTGCAGCATTTCCACATGTGTTTAAGTCAAACTAACCAAATTCTTCATTTCCCTCCGTTGGGTAATGTCTGCTTTCAAACCAAATGTCTGATGACAGCATCCTTTGGACTGATTAGTCTGTGTGGTAAGGAGGGTTCTGTTTTTTAAAAAGCCTTTTTCACTGAGAGCCTTCTATTCAATGTTGCACACTATTTTCAGTAGTCTACAACAATGTGTGATATATTTTTTTCATTACTGTACAAAGTTGGGCATAAATGTACTGTAAATTTGGAAAATGAACAGAAAAATTCCAGATGATTGCATGATTTAAGTACTGGTATACAGACTAACTCCATTTCCAAAACAATGGAACGTTTTCCTAAAATGCTACAAAAACCTAACTTTAGATGAGCCAAAGATGAGAAAGACCACCCAGGCTGACTGTGTGAAAGGCGTAAAAGCCATCATTTGGTGTGCTTCAGTGTTTGTGGCACATTATGAAGAAGAACACTGTCCACATAGTTTTAAGCATCTTAAATCCTCAAGTTCAGTAGTGAACTCTATAAAACAGCAACAATCCAACTTTCCAGGATTGTTGTGGAGCACTTTTATCATGTCGCTTATCCTTCTTTAATCATATCAGATCAGTCAGCAGCTTAGACTGAGACAGAGCAGACTCCCAGCCAGATCACATTACGGATACATTGTTGTCAGATGCAGCAGATTGTTGCAGGAATGAGCATCTCTGGGGATAACAGAAATACAGTGTGGGGTTCTTGAAGGATAGTAGACTAAGGTGAACTCTTCTGTGCTGACCCTTCTCAAGCTGATGATGCCTGATCAGTTAATCAATGTGCTTGATTGTGAGCACTGGATTGCTTTTAACCCTCTTAAATCAAATGGACTTACATAAACATTTTGTTCTGAATGTATTCAAATTCTAGGAGAGGGAAGTTCAAATATGTAATTACTTGTAAATGTATCTTCAGTTGATTTTGATCTATAGGTAAACATTTTGCATATATGGTTTAAAAAACACGTGACCACATCTTGCTGACATGCAGACGTGTGTGTTGAGTTGTTTGAACACTGTTGAGTTGTTTGAGTTGTTTAAACACTGATTATTATATACTAATTACCTTAAAATTGTACAGTTTGACAGTGTTTCTGTAATCAGTGCAGTAGTAAAGAATGGGCTTTTATTAAACAACCGAAAAAGGTATCTTGTCATAAATTACATTCTCAGTTTTGTTAATTTTGTCAAATTGTGCAAGTTTTGATCCAGCCCTAATTTCTTAAAAAATAAAATCTTACAAGAACCCATGATTTTGTTGTAATTTCAGAAATGATTAGTATTGGAATGCAGGGTTTGCCCTCTATTGTGCACAGACCTTTGAATGATTTTAAAAATATTTAAACTCAAGGAACAAATTACAATTAGTACAAAGTAACTAATTTGTAACAACCAAAATGAGAATGTGTAATTGTGACAGCTTATCTGTTACGCTGCAGAAGTTTTCTTTTGAATGGCATAACACTGGAGTACAAATCAATTGAAATGCAGTCAAAGTCCAAACACAAACTATTTTCTAAGGCTGCAGAAGATACTACTAAAGACTAGTTTGATCTTTGCACAATCCAGCCAACATTTGCTTAAATTACACTCCTTCTATTACATAATATAATATCTTAACTACAACGTTGTGACAAAATTCAGGATTTCTAAAAAGAAAATTCGGTTTTAGCAGCCTGTAGTCTCTCCATTAATCTGTAGCTGCTGTGGCAGTGTCTATATCCCACCATGTGGATGAGGTGACAAGCCAAAACCGGTTCCTACGTGGATGTGAGGCCGGTTTCAGCTGGCTACGTTGCCGTGGCAACGGCCCCTCTATAAATACTCTGAGTCTTCTTCACCGGCTTACAGTCAGTCTGGCTACACTTCCAAGCAGAGCACTTCGTCGTGAAGGGGAACTGCTTTTTCAAACCCATCTCTTTAGTCTAATGGACAAACTCTTTGTAAATGCTTTTTAAGGTAAGCATCGACTTTTTTGACGCCGTTTCTACCCTAGACGTTTAATTAAGTCAGCTCTGTATGCTACGTGGCTGGCTTCACAATCGAATGATGCTAAGCTAGCATTCTTTGTTTCTTTTGCGATGTTGCTGGTAGGACTTTTTCGTACACTGATAGTGTTTTACCACCACTAGATGATTTATTTTATTTTAGGCCTACAGAGCTGTTTTTAAACAGGTTGTCAATTTTAATCAGCTGGTTTATTAATACCGAATTGGAATGCAATGAACGTTGCCTCATGGCATGAATAGCTCCAAGCGGAACCGGCGTGCTGACGTCAGGAAAGTAGTAGTCGTTGATTGGTCAATTTTCGTTCATTCTTTTCAAGTTCAGGGTGGATCATAGTTGTGATTGGTTGAAGGGTTTAAGTAGGCGTTGCCTCAATGTGCCCTACGCTTTCAATGACTTTTCCGGTGTCAAGTTAACGTGACATTTATATAATGGAGCCCTGTCAACTCCATAAAACCACGTAAATGTGTGTTTTTAAATTAATTCTTGATTATTTTTAAGCCGAGCACCGCTATAGTAAAAGTTTAGACTTCATAGCAATCAAGTAATGCACTTTTTTCTTTACTTCTTGTAAATGAACAAAAAATAAATTTAAAACGATTTGATCAACTTGTCTTTTTTTATAGAACCTCCACTCAAGGAAGTCACACTCCAGTTGCTCAACAGGCCCTGGCCTTGAGTCTTATTTAAAGGGGTTTAATTTCACTGGTGAGCCACCTTGGTGTCACTGGACCTGAGCGACAAATTTCTCTCTTTCATATCCAAGTAAGTGCCTTGTTTCATGCAAATGCTTTGGCTATTATGATACTCATCATGTTATCATAAGTGGCATATGTAATGGAGTTAAATGATCAATGCCACAAAAGATTCTGTTTAAACTAAGTCATGATTGTTTTCCTTCTTCCAGGTTGTGCAAAAAGAATCATGATGACCACTGCCGCACTCACCGATTTTGAATTTTCTTTCCTTGATGAGGGCTTCTCTGCTCGGGATATTGTTGAGCAGAAAATCAATGAGTCATCCTTGACGGTAAGCATCCTGTGCTGGTATTGTTGATGTAATACACAGATGGGCCCATTTGTTTTGTGATAAACTGAAGTCCTACTGTATATTTCATGACATTTGGGACTGTAGTGTTATTTAAAGCATTTAATCATTGCATTGTGCATCTGGTAAATTGATTTTACTGTGTGTAAATGTATATTTTCACCTATTGCAGGATGACAGGGATGCCTTTTATGTCTGTGACCTGGGAGATGTCATTAAGAAGCACCTTCGCTGGGGGAGGGCGCTGCCTCGCATTACTCCATTCTACGCTGTCAAGTGCAACGACAGCCAGGCTGTAGTCATGACTCTGGCATCCCTGGGAACTGGCTTTGACTGTGCAAGCAAGGTGTGTTTTAGAACATTTTGTCTGATACTCTTTGTGTAAAGGACACAGCCCTTGAATATTTGATGAAACTGCATTGGCACAGTCATTTAATTTTTGCTTACTGTCATTGTTGCCCTCCAGATGGAGATTCAGCTGGTTCAGTCTTTGGGAGTTGATCCAAGCAGAATCATTTACGCCAACCCCTGCAAGCAAGTTTCTCAGATAAAGTATGCGTCTTCACATGGGGTACAGATGATGACCTTCGATAGTGAAGTGGAGCTCATGAAAGTGGCTCGTTGCCATGACAACGCCAAGTAAGATTTTTCGCCAACTTGGTCAAATTTATTGCTTTTTTCTTTTCAGTTTCGTCCTTTGGTTAATGCTGTTTTTGTTCCGTGCCCAGGCTAGTGTTGCGCATCGCCACTGATGACTCAAAGGCACTTTGTCGTCTGAGTGTGAAGTTTGGGGCCCCTCTTAAAGCTTGCCGGGGTCTTCTTGAGCGGGCCAAAGAACTGGGGCTGGAGGTGATTGGCGTCAGCTTCCATGTTGGCAGCGGCTGCACTGATGCAGAGACCTACACCAAAGCTATTGCAGATGCTCGCTGCGTCTTTGATATGGGGGTGAGTTGTGGCTAAAATCTATATGCAGCTATAATTCATGAAGGTTCGCACTCTGCAAAAAAATTGAAGTTTTACAATGTCATCCACAGGATGAACTGGGTTTCAACATGGATCTCCTTGACATTGGAGGTGGCTTCCCTGGATCAGACAACGCTGAACTTAAATTTGAAGAGGTAGTCAGCAATTAATTAAAAAAAAAGTTTTTGCACATCAAGAAGACCCCTTATTCCCATGTGAATGTGATCATGACTTAAGTTTTCCGTTACAGATCGCTGCAGTAATAAATTCCGCCCTCGACAAGTATTTTCCTGTTGACACTGGCGTTAAGATCATTGCCGAGCCGGGACGTTTCTATGTGGCGTCTGCCTACACCCTGGTTGTGAACGTCATCGCCAAGAAGGTTATTACAGATGACGATTCTGCCTCTGATGGTAACTTTGCTTAGGAAATCAATCTGGAATTTTTTAATTAATTTATCCTAAAAGTCTTTCTGCATTGATTTAAATTAAATTACCTGCTGTTTTTTTACAGAAGAAGATGACGAGACTAGTGACAAGACTCTGATGTACTACGTCAATGATGGAGTGTATGGCTCCTTCAACTGCATACTGTTTGACCACGCCCATTGTTTGCCATTGCTGCATAAGGTTTGTGAAATGCTAAATTATTGTCATGCATAAGCACTATTAAGTTACAAAATATGTGATTTAAAATTTGTTTTTGACTCGTTCTAACAGAAGCCAAAGCCAGATGAGGTCATGTACCCCTGCAGTATCTGGGGCCCAACTTGTGACGGTCTGGACCGGATTGTGGAGCAGTGTTACCTGCCGGAAATGCAGGTGGGCGACTGGATGGTCTTTGAGAATATGGGTGCCTACACTGTAGCTGCATCCTCCACCTTCAACGGTTTTCAAAGACCTGACATGTACTACGTGATGTCTCGGCCCGCATGGTGAGAAGCAGATTCTGTCAGGGTAATTTTCTAGGTTTAAAAGTTCTTATAGCATTTAACAATTTTTTTTTTTTTTTTAATTTTTTTTAGGCAACAACTGCAGCAGATTAATTCCCAGGGCCTGCCAGGTACTGTGGAGGACTCTTGCCTGTTTGACGTGCCAGTGTCCTGCGGGCGAGAGAGTAACATGGTGATGACGACCAAGCCCTGCCACAAACCTGTTATCAAAGCATGCAGCAGCAATGTGTTTTAGATAGATTGTGTTTGTTAATGACGGGACAACGTTATCTCAACTTGTGACATTGTCAAGGCCAGTTGATTAACTGAAGCATGAGCGGGACACGCTGCATACATTTCTGGGTTTGGCTTAATAGCTGGAGATCAATGAAGTGAAGCTGAATCACACCTAAACTCTGTCTATGGATTTTAAACAGGATGGAATCTGACTGTTTTCATTCAGTCCGCTATCATCAATAACGGGGAAATTTTTTAATCAATTCACTGAAAGTTTTCATAACAGTAGAAGTCAAACTGCAACCAAGTCGACTGACTGCACTGTGTAAAACATTTCATTGACATATCAACATTATTATGCTGTTAACTCCTAAAGAGATGGTTAAGGTTGTAATTCAGTTTCTCAGGTGGCTGTTCTATATGTATTTTTTTTTAATTCATGATCACTGCTTCAGTGCAGAACCTCTTCAGATTTCAAGAAGCACCACATGTAATGACTTGTGACAAAGCAGTTTAGTGCCTGATTCATGCTTTTCAGTTTCTGAGAAAATGTTGACTGAATGAATCATACTTTGCATATCAGTTCACTAAACTCTGAATATCTGCTTTTAAGTATTTGCTTCTCGCTTCTGGGAAGAAACGTCTTGAAAGATTAGTGCTTCAAACACAGGGACTCAAACAGCAGACTGCACCTCTTCTTTCTAACTTCATTTTATGTTGTAGGTTTAATAGATATGCATTCTCTGTAACATTAAGACTTAGACACAGTTTGATCATGCGTTTAAATTGGATATGAAAGAGACGGGATTGCACATTATTTCTTTCCTATGGAAATCTTTTGAAATTTTGTATTTTTGTAATAAATCATTAGGTGCACAGCCAAATCATGCGTGAGTGGTTTATTTTAAAATGAAACAAACATTCAATATTGAACTATTTCCATGTCTAAATATGATTAAGCTTTATATGAATAGTTCTGATTGGTTTAAACTCCTTCACCAGCTCAAAAAATGCCTTTTTTTTTTTTTTAATTCATCACTTGGAACCATTTGGAAAAATGTGGAGAACTTAAATTTATTGCTGAGCAACTCGCTGGTTGATGCGTAACTAATCTGTAAAAACATAAACAATGTCAATATGTAAATATAACAACATATTTGTTTTATTGATACACATGTTAAAATCTCTGTTAATTTTATGCACAATAGTGAAGACTCAAACAGAAAAGACCAACCTGGGTAACTGATGTTAGAGCAAGGACCCATGCATCAGCTGTGGACACTTCAGAGTACCTCTCACCAATCACTACTTTTATTTGGGTTTGAGTTAAGGATGAAATACTTTCTGGTAGTAGGCAGCTCTAAGTGTTCACCTGGTCCTTCATCAGCTGCAGAGTTTCTCTAATAGCAAGGCTGACATCGCCACAGGTATATACATTTCATACCCTAAAGTGAACAGGAAAAAGTCCTCAAATAACGATGTCCGCAAGAGTGTATACATGCAGAACAGTGTTATTTTCTGTTTGAGAGTGAAATACACTAAGTAACCTGTGCAGTAACAATGTGCATACACTTTGATCAGATGGATGTGCATTTTGTGTAAGCTGCTTCCAGGGCAACATCTTTGTACGATGGACATCCTCAACTCAGCAGAGTGACACGAGAACCCCAAAGTGGTTTGAATCACTCAGAAGAATTCATACACAGTCGTGAATGATTCATTATGCACGTCACGATCAGCTGAGGGTTTGGTTTGGAAAAACAAAAGGTCCCTGTCTGCATTTCCAACTACCGGTAATCTAATTTCTCACTGAATTCAGCACCACTGGATGACTAATCAGTTGTATGTTTGATACACTGATCAGCCATATTAATATGACCTCCTGACTTTTATTTTACCATCAAAACAACTTTGACCAGCGAGGACTTAAACAAAATGCTTCTTGGATTTTCCCTGAAAACCTCTGCAGAGTTGCATCTATGGGTGGATTTAGCAGGGCTCCAACATTATACCAAAAACACACACAAACACCATACTATGTTTGAGCAAACAACAGGAAGTAATCTGAACTGATTGGACATATGGTAATATTTAAAGATATATA
>JARVLU010000624.1:15729649-15741174 GCA_031762415.1 Simpsonichthys santanae
TCCCTCTCTTCTCTACTGATGTTGGAAGGTGGTGGTTTGGCATTACTAAGGCAGGCTGAAACTTTGATTCTGAGTTTATACCTTAATTGAGGCAGATAGGACATGATTTTTTTCTCCCCTTAGCACCGTTAAGTCCAACTATTACCTACATATATTTTTTTTTAATTATTTTAGGCATACTCTGCAGTGCTGAGTCAAAATTACAAAACAGAAGGTACTACTAATAAAATCTTAGCAAAATAAAACTTAAAACACACTAAAGTTTATGTTTTTTTCAAGGTATGCTTTAGTTTGTTATTAGTATAGAAAAAATACACTAAAATGTATCTAATGTTTGGAATAATCCTGCAAACAAACAAAAAAATCAAAAATCAGCTGCTAATTTATTTAATAAATCCTTTATTACAATTATGAATCATTTATAAAGTAAAAATTTTAAAATATGTATTTTACATGTAAGAAATTTGCAAGTTGCTTTTTTATTTATTAAATTAATGTATAAAATGGAGGAAAAAAAAACATGAAAATATAACAAGAACAGAAAAGGGAATATATTTTACAACAAAACACAACATAAAAGACTAAAATACAAAACTCGATTTTTCCTCCAGTAATGAATGGATTGAATTTCACCAGTGCAACATTCTGCTGCACTTATATATCAGTGAGTCTCAGTGGGTCGTGTAAATGACGTTTTCAATGCTGATAAATAATGTTTGCTGTTATTTGAATAAAGTTACATTATCTTACACGTGAGGGATATAAATTTAATCTACAATATTTAGGAAGTAAGCATTAAAATATTCTATGGTTCTTTGGAGCTTGCTTTGATGCTAACTGCAGGAACAATTTGGACTAAAAGTATAATTATTGGCACACACATATTTTTCTGTTCGTAATGCTTCCTGATGTACTCAGAAATGGCATTCTGATTGTTAAGCTCTTTCCTGAACACCATGATGTAACACTTGGGAGCCAAATGACAGCCGAGGATGCCGTAAGTGGAAATAAGTATGGCCGCACCACTTATGGCTGGTTTATACCTCCCCTCCAGTGTGAGAAAAAGTGGGAGGAAGATGATCCATATGATTAAAAACAGCACCATGCTGACTGTAACTAACAATGCGTTTTTGTACAAATCTGGCAACGTTTTGGTTTTGAATGCAAACAGGAGGCAAATCAAGCCCAAGAAAGCATTGTAGGTAACTGTGGCAGCAAAAAAAACTTTGAAACCGATGGCTTGTGTCACACTGGTGCAAGATGGTTGTGGATGTCTGCTCCTCAATCGGACACGGTGAGAAAAGAATCAGCCACGTCGCAGACACAGCCAACTGGATCCCAGAGATGATTACCACCACAACGACCGGCTGATGGATCCTCTTCATCCAGGACCTAAACCTCACATCAAAGTTGAAACCAAACACAATCTGAAACAAGTTAGCCAAAATGCAGGACATACACATGGAAAAACCAAACCCAAAGAGGGGAATCCCTACACAAGTGTTCTTTGTCGGCATTCCCGGGAAAGTGAAGGTCAGAAAAGCGTTGAACAGAAGAGAAAGGAGCTCCAAGAAACACAAATGGCCTCCAACAGCCTTCACAACTGGAGTGTGACAGTTGAGTCTGATCACGATAGCAAACACAATGACTATGATTATTGCAAGGCCTGCGAAAATACTCAAGATGATGGAGACGGGATCTGTCCAGAAGAGATAATCATCAGTTTTTTCCAAACACTTATCCTTGAGTTCAGATGAATATGGCAGACCTTCACAGCACACACACTCTGCACCTGGAGTAGATAAAAACAGACTACTGATTACAACATCCACAAACACACACACAGCACAGGCAATTACAAGACTGATCAGAAAACATGTCACAGATACTGAGCTACCGTTTCATACGGTAGTAGCCGAAAGTCATCCCTAGCACATGTGCTAACAGATCGCATAAGGTGTCTGTTCAGCTAACATGCATTTTTTTTTTTTCAAGGAATGCTATACTTTCAATTCAAATATAGAAATATACTCAATCGTGTAACTCTCAGTCGTTATTATTTGTTTTATTTTCTCAAAATCACTTCATTTATTTTGCTTCATATTATTTTACCTATTTTAGTTCATCCAAAGTTCAGTCAGGTCCTCCAGACAGTTTCTTTACTTTTTGTCGTTGTTGTCGAAATGTTTCGTCCTTCATCCAAAGGACTTCATCAGTCTGAGGAGCCACAACAAACTCAGCCCCATAACTCACACAGCGGGCCAACCAGTTTGATGGTGATAAGATGGTTTCTGGAGTCCACCCTCATCCCCGTCGACTCCTCTGAGGCAGCCATGGCCAAAGTGGTTCAAAACATTAAAATCCATGCTCAATAATCCAGATAAAACATCAAACAAAGTTAGGTCATCTGGATGGTTTTTTTTTTTTATTGAAACATTTTGTCCTTCATCCAAAGGACTTCATCAGTCGGGAGTCACAATGATGTTTCCATTGGTGTTTTAAACCACTTTGGCTATGGTTGGTTCAGAGGAGTTGACGGGGGAGAACTGGTTGGCCCACTATGTGTGTAAGCCACTTTTGTGAGTTTGTTGTGGCTGCTCGAAATGATGACGTCCTTTGGATGAAGGACAAAACCTTTCAACAAGAAAGAAACTGTCCAGAGGACCTGACTTACTTTGTTGAACATTTGACCTGGAATACTGAGCATGAACTTGGATATTTTTATTTGTTTTTGTCTTTATTTTACATTATTTTTACTCAATCACATTTTTACTCCACATGTCAATAAACAGTGTACGTGTTAAGAATTTGAGATCGTTTGAAAAAAAAAAAAAAAAAAGAAGTCTCCAACAAAAATTAAATCTAACAAATTAAGTCAAATGGTGTCATGCACAAAAAATAAAAATAAAAAATGAAGCAAATAATGAAACACTGACCATTTGAAACATGTCCCTGCTGACACGGAACACACTCAAAGCAGCATTGTCTACTTGTTATTTGTAACATCTGTCCTGGTGCACATGTTTTGAAGCAGTTGAAAACAGTAACCTGGAAAACAACTATTTAAATTAGCACATATTAACATTTTCTTTTCTTTAATGAATAAATTAGCATATGTTCATCTCACCTTCACAGAATTCATTCTTGCAGTGAGTTTATCTGGGAGTGAGATGTTTCTGCCTGGCCAGTATTCTCCGATGGGTTCTACTGTCACGCCCTTGCTGGATTCTGATTTGTTCCAGTACACAATGTTGTATCCAAAACTGGGGTCTCCATTGCTAAAGTATAAGTTTGTGGTGTTCACAGTTATGTTGGTGTTCTGGATTTCCTTCAAAAGCTGTCGACGCAGATTTAAACAGAAGAAAAATGTATTTAAAATCAAAATGTTTTGTTGTACTATTATATTTTAATACTCTCCACAGATGTTGCTTTATTCAAACGGGACACTAAAGTTAGACTAAGAACAGAAATATTTCCATATTAATCTATTGTCCAACTTCACGAGAAAATTGTGAAATGTTCAAGTATAGAAGAAATTTTATCAACGACAATATGTAGATTTATTTTGGTTTGTGGGGGAAAAAAAAAAATAAAAAAAACCTAAGGGGAGAATATGCAAACTCCATCCCGAGAGGCTGGGAGGCAAACTTGCAACCTTCTTGATGTGAGGCAACATTATTCCCCTAATAAACATAAAGTATATACCGGTACACATCTAAATGTTTAGTTTTAATAATGATGTTGCACTTTGCGCACCCTGTCATGGCCGAAATAAAATGTGGAAAAGACAGACCTGGCTAAGTGATGTCAGAGCAAGAATCCTTGCAACAGCTGTGGACACTTCGGAGTACCTCTCACCAATCACCGCCTTTGTTTGAGTTTCAAGTAAAGGCAAATTGATGTGTTCTGGTAGTAGACAGCTCTTAGGGTCTGACTGCTTCTTCATCAGCTGTAGAGTTTCTCTGATAGCAAGATTCACATCTCCACAAGTATCGTAAATATCATATCCAAAAGTGAACTTGGGTAGCAGCCTTGGAGTCCGTTGGTTTATTTCTTCAATGGAGTATATCATAGCCTGAGCGTGCAGGAATGTTTGGAGACTATAGCTGTAAAAATTGACAAACCCGATTAAAATCCAGAAAAGAACAATCCCCACTCGTGTCAGTTGAATCACTTTAACAAGAACAGACTTACTCGCTATAGACGACGTTTCCACGGACTTTGTTTAAGTTGGTTTTCACGTGAATCGGAAGAAGTCCTCCAATTATGATGTCCCCAGGAGAGTATGCATGCAGAACAGCTGAATGAGAGTAAAAAAAAAACTAAAACGCTTAGAAGTAACCTCAGGAGTAACATTGTGCAGCTGCTATTTCTGTATTTTGCTCATGAGTGTGTGACTGGTTTCAGGACATCTTTATATAAAGTTTTACCTTGAGCGAACGTCGATCATTTGCATCTTCAGATAGAATCGGACTGGCAGACATTATGAGACAAGGCCATTTAAATTGCTCACATGAAGGATGCATTCACTGTAAAAATAAACACAGTAAGTTATTATCACGTGCATCGTCACCCAGCTTCAGTGGATAAACACATTTGTACAAAGGTCTCTGTGTGCTTGTTTTCTACAGGTATAGGCCCTGTCATGCAGCTTACACTGAATTATATGAAAGAGAAGCCACATACAAATTCGCTTAACGAGCCTTCAAAAAAAATTCACAACTTTTAGACAAAGCAGACAGACATCGACAAGTGCAGGTACAGTATGCACAAAGCAGATGCTGCAGATGTTTGACACAAAGATCCAGGGCCCTAAAGTGGGAAGAATGCAAAGTTTTATGTTTAATACATGAAGATGAGCCATTATGTTAGGACTAACTTCCTGATATAGACCACGTCTCTTGTTTACCGCCTCTAGCTAACCTGGACAAGAACAAGTCGTTTCCCGGGGATTGGGTTTCTGGGAGAAAAACGTGATATAGAACTTTAGGACCCTGTGGATTGAATGAACTTCTAAGAAACTCAGATCCCATTAGATTGGTATCTTGTGCAGAGCCCACTGGAATATGAATGAGTCTGGTTAGTAGTCATTCAGGTTAAAGGCTTTCCCAGCAGTTTGATGTATTGCAACACAAGTCGTGTCTTAATCTGTGAGGGGTCCAAAAGACAACAGGGCTGTTTGAGAAAAGGAATCCGTGTCCTTAATTTAATGACTAAATGCAATTAATTTTGTCATAAGAGGCTAAAATCCTCAAGTCTTTTGCACAAATAGTCCTGAATAATTTAATAATAGAAAATAGATACTGTTATAATTATTATTTTATGATTTATGTGGTTTATATTGTTAAAAATAAATGTCTATTGTTTTGGTTAATTGGGTGCTTAGTGCTCTAATACCATTCGGAGGTTTAATGCCTAATCCTTTGGAAACATGAAATCCTCACTGCAGCATTCCTAGTCCCTCTGATTAATCTGTTTTATTTTATATTTGTTTTATTTTTTTATGCATTTCCTGATCCTGAAAAGAAAAGAAAACCGAGCTCTCCAGGTTGTTGCTCTTTGGAATGGTCTCCATTTCAACTTCCGATCTGAGAAGTGCTTTTGACACTTTTGACATAAAACATATATTTTAGTTTTAGGTTTTTTTTTTTTAATTAATTTTTTTTGCCTTATTTATCTTAGTCTAAGTGATATAGGGGGTAAAATAGTGACATTGGTCAACTCTTTCACTGTATATGCTCTAGTTTATTTTATTTTATTTTACCACTCTTACAATATCTGGCTTGTTTAGATTACTATATAACATTAACCATCAGGCCGTGCATGCACCACACAAGCACCTTTAGACGCTGTACAACTTATAATAATTACTTTTTCACATTTGGCTATAGCACAGAAGTTCATTTTCTCAACCATCAAACAAGTAGAGCTCTGGAGAGCCTCTCAGGCTTAAATGTGTCCTGATTGGACCCCTGCTCCCCCCGCCTTGTGGGCAGGGGTCGTGCAGCACATAAATAGACTGTAGGAGCAGCAGACACCCTGAGGTGGAGGTCTGTAAAGCAGCAGGAGACATGACTTCATTCATCTGGAAGCTGGTGGTCTTCTTCTTCCTGGCAGTGGGTTCTCTGGGATCACATCTGCAGGTTCGGTCCCAGCGCCAGCAGACCGTCTCAGTGGGGCCTCATCAGGTCCCTTCTCAGGTCTACGGGCGCTCTGATGACCTTTGGTCCATGGAGCAGAGCTCTTCTGAAGAGCACAGTGCAGTGAGGTTGAAGGAGGTCCAACGAGGCGCAGCACCGGACTTTCGTGTGCACGCAGGTTCCAACAGGATCAGTGGAGGTTGGTTGGATGCTGGTATGTGCACTCACTTCAAGTCTCGTTCACATCATAACAGTAAACTTTTTGACTTTTATTTACCCATCATGCATCATAGATTCATCCAGTTTCACTACAGTCAAATGATTATGTCTAAAAAAAATCTACAAAAATTTATTTGGTCTATAATGTTGCATTTGTTGGTCTTTCAAAACACATGCTGCTCTTCTCTATTTCATTGCAAAGCTGGTGGCACACAGTCCTGGTTTCAGGAGTCTCTGCATGAGCAGCAGCCACAGAGAAGTCAGCAGATGTTACCATCTGGATCCTGGCAGCCTGCTGGAGATGCCCCTGAATCAGGTATTAAGACTCAGCCAACAGGAAACCACATCATTACTGGTACATGACAAAAAAATACTTTAGCTGTTCACTGTAATTTGATATGAATCTCTGCAGCTTGGTAAAGTTTGCTCTCCCTTCTTTGGACTTCCTTTTCATAAGGTTCTTCATTTTTTGTCAGACTGTTGGCGCACATTTATTCTCAGCTGTTCTTTAACAGTTAATCTAAAATATATATATATATATATATTTTTTTTTTTACAGTTTTTAAAACCATAATATTGGTGCATTCTTCACTGAATTGTTGAGGACGAACATACACAACTAAAAATGTCTTTGTGTAAATTGTTACAAAGTAATCCACAATGTCCAATTTAGCCAAAATAACTAACACGGTGAAAAACATGTTCATTGTGATGAACATGGCATTATATTTAAATACTGCTAATAATCCCCTCCGGAAAAATTATAATAACTTGATCTTTGATATAAACATTTAACAACTGAATTTTCAGTTGAAATTATATTAGTTATAATTTAAAAAAAAAACTATTGGGAAAAAGTATTAAAATATCTAGTAATAGAATAGTAATGCATTGTGAAAGATGTATGCACTGTAAGTTTTCATCAAGTAGCTAGATGAACACAGATGTTAAAAAGCTGGAATTAGTGCAAATGAAAATATGCACACAATAAAACAAAAACAAAACAAAAAAACAAGCAAAAAAAAAACATAAAAAACAATTTACAAGGTGTTGGAGCCACTATTCTTTCGACTCATTTTGTTGCATAAATCATTTTGTTTGTTTTTTCCCCCAAAGAAAATGCAGTTTAACAGAAAAAAAGATTTTACTCTTACTATTTCTCCCTAATCTCCTAACATTGTTTTCACATACAGTAAAATGTAATAAACAGCTTCTCTTTTCTTAAATTTGAATAACGCTCAGCTCTTACAAAGACCCATTAAATATATTTGCTTTAGGAATTTCCTGTATTATTTTTTAAAGTGATTTCAAAACGTAAAACGCATGAATCAGGAACAAGCACATATAAACACAAAACTAAATGCATTTGAAGAAACGGCACATTTTTAAAGTCCACGAGCGTAAAGCTTCACACCGAACATGACCGAGATCATGATCGACTGTTCTAGTGAGCAACAAATGCACACAGCTTTTAAAAATAAAAACACCATCCTTCTGTCTTACAGCTTCAACATCCAACTGTAAAAATCGACCCATCGATCTGGTGTTCATCATCGACAGCTCCCGCAGCGTACGTCCTGCTGAGTTTGAGAAGGCCAAAGAGTTCCTGCAGGCCATGGTGGGCAGTTTGGCCATCAGCGCCGATGCCACCCGCGTCGGCCTGGTTAATTATGCCAGCACAGTGAAGATAGAGTTTCTGCTCAACACCTATTTTGACAAGTCATCCTTAAAGCAGGCTCTGGCCCGTGTCCAGCCCCTTGCTTCAGGCACCATGACAGGCGTGGCCATCAAGGCTGCCATGGAGAAAGCCTTCACCAAGGAGGCAGGGGCACGAGCCTCCTCCATGAATATAGCCAAGGTGGCCATTATAGTGACCGATGGCAGGCCTCAGGACAACGTGGAGGAAGTGTCAGCGGCAGCCCGAGCATCTGGGATTGAGATTTACGCAGTTGGTGTGGACAGAGCCGACATGACGTCCCTTCAGCTGATGGCCAGCCAACCACACGATGACCATGTCTTCTATGTGGAGACCTATGGTGTCATAGAGAAGCTGACATCCAAATTTAGGGAAACCTTGTGTGGTAAGAATGATGATAGTGGGAGTGCAGATGTTCCACTTGAAGTTGGATTTGAGGGTAACGGACTAGACCTAAAAGGCACACAAGACGGTAATGGTAGGTCAGAGCCATCCTTTTATTACTCCCCTGTGATCGTACGGACAGCGCCATACAAGGAATCTTCATTTTAAAGTTGCACATCCTCTTCTTTGGTTTTAAGAACTACAGCAACAATAAACTGGAATCTATGATTGTTGCTTGTGATGTAAAAACAAAGAGGCCTTAATGCAGTGAGCATTAAACATGTGAATTCAGTTCCACACTAACCAATGCTTGGATCCATTGCTGATGGAGCAAACAGTAGTTTCCAAACTTTAAAATGTGTGAAACCTGATATGATGCTGTCTGTACTGTTCACAGGAGCGTGCTGCTCTTTGATGGCTGCATGCCCTTTGCTTTGCTCAGTTAACTGAGGGCAAGCTTTGCCGTTTGGGCTTCTGCAAACTCAGGAAAACATCAACAGATATTTATCGTGAGGACAAATGCAACTAAAATGGTTTTAAATAGAAACATCAGAACTGAAAGAAGCTGAACTTAATTTTTAGGGTAATTTTGTTTCAAAGATTACTTTACACAAACATTTGGTTTTATTTATGTTAATAGGAAATAAAATATGTACTATATTAGGGTTTTATTATATATTTATTAGTTTATTAATTTGTTTATTTGCTCATTTATTTATTTATTTAATCCGTCCAGAGGATTTGACTTAACTTTGTTAGATTTTTCTGCCTGGATTATTGAGTATGCATCAGGATACTTTTATTATACAAGCTTGAAAACTTAGAAAAATAAGCCTTATTTAAAAAACATAAAAAATGGCAGCTAGCTTAATGCTTATAAGGTAACAAATTCAATCAGCCTCTGAATTTTTTTTTAATAACAGCTTCTTTTTTTTTTTTGTAACGTCAAACAAAAACAATTTAGTACAAACTTGTTTGTTCACTATTTGGTGCAGAAAATGACAAAAAATAAAGATGACACTTGTTATTAAAACAATTTCTAGTACTTATATTAAGACTTACTGCTCACCTGACTGCCCTTGCTATATGTTAAATGTATAGGAGCTATCAACATTAGAAAAGTGTGCACCAGGAAAACAATCTCCCCAACCAACTTTTCAGCAGATTTTGTGATTACCATATTTTCCAGACTATAAGGTGCACCAGATTGTAAGGCGCATTAAGCGAATCAAAACATTCAGATAAGTCAAAATTTATTCAACTCATTCACAAAACCACATGAAATCGGTTTGAGGTCAGTAAGCACAACCAGATTTAATACATGGTGCACCTGATTACAAGGCTCACTGTTGATTTTTGAGAAAATTAAAGTATTTTAAGTGTACCTTATAGTCCAAAAAATACGGTAGATTGTTATTTTTGCTGCATGTATTTGTTGGAAAGAGTTCTGTGACTGAAATTCAAAACAATCAGACTATTTGAACATTAATCTTTCTTTACAAATAGTTAATCTGAATGACATCAACTCATTGTAAAATCCATTTATTTTGAATTGCATAGGTCATATAACTCGCATGCAGCAGATGAACTAATTACTCACATATTAACCCAAAGGTACAACACAAACTGACTGATTTAACTTGATCTAAGCCAATCAGACAACAAAGTGTTGCTTTTTAGGTTTGGATGCATGCGCTCTGGGACACAACTGCCAGCATGTCTGTGTCAGCAGAGGCAACTCATACAGCTGCAAATGTCGCCCAGGATACATCCTAAACCCTGACAAGAAAACCTGCTCGCGTAAGTGTGTACAGTATTGATTTTCTGCAAACCACAACTTGTGCAAGTTAGATGTTGTATTTTGGCAGCATTGTCTGAAGAATTGATTTGGAATCATCCATTGTTTGTTTTCAGGTTCAGATGTTTGTGCCCAGGGACATGACTGCCAGCACATTTGTGTCAGCAGTGGAGACTCGTACGCCTGCAAGTGTCGAACGGGATATGTTCTGAACGCAGACCAGAAAACCTGCTCACGTAAAAACAGATATTATTTTTAAAAATATTGTTCTTGTTAAGACTAATGCTTGTTTTGGTTTTCACATAGAAAGTAAAGCGCTTTTTGTGCACGGGTCAATGTGAATAGACAAAAAAACAGATTTAAGTAAGAATAGTATGCTGTTCAAAATCAGATTATGTGCTTTCTTACAATTTTTGTTCACACAGTTTTTCTTGAAGACAAAACAAAATGTTAATGATGTCCTTGGGTGTCACATACTGTTTACAATTTTGTAATTTTTCAGGTTCTGATCCATGTTCCCATGGGCATGACTGCCAGCACATTTGTGAAAACAAGGATAGCTCGTATGTCTGCAAGTGTCGAGTGGGATTTAAGTTAAACACAGACAAGAAGACATGCTTTCGTGAGACACACTTGTCTTATAATGACTTGAAATGTCATATAAATTCATAGGTTAAAAAAAGATAAGATATAAGTAACTGTTTCTGTCAAAAGCTGTTATAGTAAAAGTCTTCACATAGGTTTAAATTTTTCTTTCAGGAACATAATGAGTCTTACCTGTTGATGTGACATCAAGAGATATATTTTTAAAGCAGATTTTAAAAAAATGCATTTGTGTGTACCACTTTATAATAAAGTTCCCCTTATAGATGGCTAATAATACTTCATATATACAATATTATTTTCTTTATAAACACTTTATGAATCATAAAAAAATTGTTTATTATGCATTAATTAATGGGGACCGAAAAACCAATCTGACCAGTTACCAAACAGTGAGCCAAATGTAAAGTTGTTATATTAAACATTTTAGACTAAGTTACTACCATGCAAGCACAATAAGCATTCATAAACCTATTTTATCACTTTATCACTGCATTATAAATATCTTTAACTAATATTATATCCTAATAAAATTAGGTTTACAAATGCTTATTGTGCTCACAAGGTAGTAACTTGGTCTGAAATGTTTAATAGAACAACTTTAGATTAATCTAAAAAAGCTAAGTCTGGTCCTCTGGACATTCAAAAAACAAAACAAAACAAAGCAAAAAAAAAAAATTTAGAA
>JARVLU010000624.1:15743705-15772140 GCA_031762415.1 Simpsonichthys santanae
CACTCAGTTTGTATATGTGACTTCTCATTGCAGATCATTTAAAAAAAGGCTGGCTCAAGATTGTTTAGGCCCATGGGAATAATTTAGTTAGTTGTTAAAAACAACGAAATCTACCAGGAAGAATATAGTTGACTATTTATTTAATTAGGAGTGAAATCAATGTGCACACTTTTCCCATTCTGTTTATTTCATTGTACTGTAGATGCAAAAGAGCAGTTTTTATCAGCCTTAAACAGTGAAGGACTTTTCTATTCAGAATCATTAAAATGGTTTCCACTTTTTTTTTGTAGATTTAGGTGATAATGTGTACCCTAGTTGATAACATGCAACATTTATGTATTTTCTTTTGCATTCCTCAGTTGTGGACAAACTAGCAGCTGATATTGACCAAAGCCTCCAAGTCCAGCTGCATAAACTGGTTGTTTGGAATAAACTGACCTCTTGTGTATTATGTTTTTAATGTGCTTTTTGAAAGTCATTTGTGTGTTTTAATCAAATTGATGTGAATTTCTATGTTATTCTTCCAATTAGGGCTGGATTCTGTAAGTAAGCACCAAGAACTGAAGATTTTTTCAATCAAATAAAATATCTTAGTTTCTTTTCCACTCTCCTGCACAAACAAAATTCTTGGATGTAAATCATTTTTGCTGATTATTGAAATCTAATCTGTCATTTAATAAACACTCTTGATTTTGTCTAACACGCAAATAAGAATATATATATTTTGTTTCTTCTTCCAGATTAACTGATATTCAAATAATACCTGACATTAAAGACATTGTTTAAAAAAATTTTTTTTTTTTTTTTTTTTTTTTTTTTTTTTTTTTTTTTTTTACATTTTCTCAATTGTCTTTGTTTCAGAGGAACTGAGGAGTGAAATCACACAAGATGCCTGCATGTGTGAAGCTCAGATTTTTTTCCAGAAAAAAGTGCAGTCAGCCATTCAGGAGATGAGCAGGAAACATATCCTTTTTTCACATGAAAATGATAAATAGTACCAATGAGGGCTGCATTCCACATTATTCTTATGAATAATGAGTTTCAGTACAAATGTTTAAATACTGTATTGGAGTGGAATACAACCATTAATTAATGCACTTCTCTTTATTTTTCTCCTTATGCTTTTAACATGTTCAACATTTTATAATGTGATTTAAATATCAGATAAATTACTGGTTGATTGTTGCATAATAGTAAGTAAAAAAGTAGTAATGTTGTTCTGAACATTGTATTTAACAACATGAAATATATTTCCTTGACTCTTTGCTCACTTGATGAACTTTCAGACAAAGTGAATAAAATTGGTGGTAACCTCCTAAAATAAGAGCAATGATGACGAGCAATTCAACTCTCAACAAGAAGAAGTCAAGATCTGCAAACATTAGCATCTTTCAATGTTAGAATGAAAATTTTCATGGTGCTATATTTTTATGAAACACTTTGTATTGATGTCACTTTTCACAAAAAGAAATGTAATAAATTATTATAAAAGTTTACACTGGTCCTATTTAAAATAACAAAACCACATTGTTTTATATTGATGAATTTACTGCAACAACAGTAAAAAAAAAAAAAAAAAAAAAAAAAAAAAAAAAAAAAAAAAAAAAAAAACTTTTTGTTCCACTGCATAATACAAAGCCTTTGTTCATTCAGCTAATCTCTTATGCAACTAAACATTGCCGTTGTTGTCTTTCCCGCTATAGCCATCATCTCCTTGTGTATTGTCTGATGCTGCTTTTGTCAATACTTTTTTGTGTACTGTATTTTTATTACAAAATGTAGTTGCACATGAAAATGGATTTTATTAAATTTTAAGTTTGAAATATGTGTGTGTGTTATTCTTAAATGCCACCCCACTTAAAAGGTTAATTAAATTATCTTCAGCATAATATTCAAATTAGTTTCTAATAACGTTTTTCATGTTAAAATATAATTATAATCATACATATTTAACAAAACTACATTTTAAAGAAGTGAGGTCCTATAAACCTTGGGTCTTGAATGCATATTTGTCACCCAGGTGGTGGGAGACAGAAGGACCCTAGCTAAAATAACATCTTTGTTGGACAACGTCTCCCATGAAGCTGTTGGTGAGCTGGAGAGCTCCTTCAGTGACAGATTACCTAATACCCAAAGGAGCGTTACCACAGATCCTTCCTCCCAGCAGCTGTTAGATTCTACAACCATCCCTGCTCCCAACAAACGCAATAAGTATTAAATGCAGACCTCTGCTAAAACACACACTCTACCTACTGTATAATATAGTCTGCCATTCTCAATGTTCAATACATATTGAACATTATTGAACATTATTATTGTTATTGTTTATCTTATTTCTTTATATATTGTTTTTTTAACATTTTAGGAACTTTTTGTGTGAATCGTTTTATCTGTTGCTGCTGTTACACTTGAATTTCCCATCCGTGGGACAATAAAGGCTGTTTCTATTCTATTCAATTCAATTCTATTCTAATCTATTTTCAAAATTTTAGGACTGCAATTATTTTAGAAAATAATGTAACATATGTTACAATGAAGTTATTTGCAAAGGTTCACTTTTACAGACTGAAATGTAGCAAAAAATATATAGAATGCATTGACTTTTTGAATTACCAAGAAAAACTACAAATACCAGAAGGGTTTCACAGTCAGGGCTTCCGGTTTACGGTTACCAAGGGAGACGGATGTAAATCATCATATCCTCAGTACGTCCGAATCAGGCAACGCAAGGCGATATCGCATTTAAACTTTTTTTTTTTAAATGCACTTACCATCATTATTACCTGCGGAGACGCTCAGTATTTAGCATTTTAGGGTAATAAAAGTATAAACCAGACTACTTTTGATTTTGGAAGCTAAAGTGGTAACTATGCTAAGCTAGGCTAACGCAAACGGAATGAGGCCTCGTAACGTTATAATTTAAAAAAAAAAAAATATTTTAACCAATGTTAGTTTTGTGTATTTAGTTACATTTATTTAATGGGCTGTTCTCTTAATTTTTAAGAGAATTGTTATCATTCCGCCATCACTATGTTTATTTATCTCAGCAAGAAGGTGAGCAGTTTTACCGAACAATACTGTAGTTATGTCCTAAATTAGGCGAGTTGGTAACAAACAGGCTGTTAAATGTTTCGTGTGTCATAGATTGCTATTCCCAACAATATCAATCTGAAATGCGTTTCCTGGAACAAAGACCAAGGTTTCATTGCATGTGGAGGAGATGATGGTCTTCTGACAGTGCTCAAGCTTGAAACTCAGACAGGTAAGGTTTAAAACTGTGAACAGCTTTCAGAGGCTTTATTTTCCTTCTTTTGAAGGTGCTTTGCTTGTAAAATTATGAAAACACAGCTTTTTAAACATGCATCTCAAAATTGTATTTGTAAAGCAGCATCATTTTACATGCACATTTTGTTTGCAATTGTGTGTTTTATTGCACCAGAAAAGCATCAAACTGTTCTTTTAAAAACTTGTTGATTTATTAACTTTAAGGTTCAGTTATGTGTCAGAGTATTTATTGTTTAAGTTGTTATAAAGCAGTTATGGGATTAGTTATGAAAGGAATCTGTCAAAATCTTAATAAGTCTTTTGACTGAACTCCATTTCCTCTTTGTCCCAATCCTGTAAGATAAAATAGTACAGCTCGGCGTGTTCTGCTGACCTGCAGTTATTGTGTTACAGATAACTACAATGTAAAACAAATGCTAACAAATTAACATAATTTGAACTGTCTTTCTTTCAGATGATGCGAGACTTAGAGGTCTTGCTGCACCCAGCAGCTTGTCCATGAACCAAACTTTAGATGGACACAGTGGTACGTTGTAAAATAACTCCATTCACAAACATTACACAGCAGCACATGCAAACACATGTTTTAAAAACCTTTAGACTGCCATCTGTCTTGCATGGCACAAATATTCTCGTAGAATTCTGCATCTGATTCCAAGAATAAATAACAACAACACACCTATTGCAGCCTGGACTCTTCCTGAGCTGGACACTTCCTGCAGGAAAATCATAATGGTTTTACTAAAGGTTTTTGCAAATTTCCGGAAAAAAAATTAAAGGTTTATAAAGTAGCATTTACATGAACTTCCATGACATTTTTAGACTAGATTTTTTAAAATAAGTCTTGTTTGAATTTTTCATGATTTAACCTCACAAGCACAAACAGTATGGGCAGTCTGTTACAGTACAACTGCAGAATTTGTGATATAAAAACAAGTTTAATTTAAAACTGTGATTTTTTTTTTAGAAAGCAGAGCAAATTTTAAATAGAAAAAACATTTCAGAAGCTCAGTATGCACTTGAAAGAAGAGGAATAAAATTTAGCCATAGCAAGACAGAGTGCATGTGTGTGATTGGGAGGGAGACAGGTGGAAGTGTGAGCTACAAGGAGCAGAGGTCACAAAGGTGCAGGTCTTCAAGTGCTTGTGTTTCACTGTTCAGGTTAATGTGGACTGTGGAAAAAAGTTTTCACATTTCACATTTTTTAGAAAATGTACGTACATTTTAATGCATTTTCTAATATACAGTATTGTTATTTTAAATTATTTTTTGTGTGTGTGTGTGTGTGTTATTGTTTTTATCTGATGATGGTGTTTACTGATTTAAATTCAAATAGGTTCAGTGCAGGTAGTAACATGGAACGAGCAGTATGAGAAGCTGACAACCAGTGACCAGAATGGGCTCATCATTGTTTGGATGCTTTACAAAGGTGTGGACCAAAGCCAAACCATATTTTTTTCTTCCTCTCCAAGAACATTGTCTTGTATACTTATATATCTGTTTCCCCTGAGGTGCATGGTGCGAGGAGATGATCAACAACAGGAACAAGTCGGTGGTGAGAAGCATGAGCTGGAACGCTGATGGTCAAAAGATCTGCATTGTGTATGAAGACGGAGCAGTTATTGTTGGATCCGTTGATGGTATGATTTCTTAAATAAAAACAATCCCAGTAGATAAGTAAAAATGATTTCAAGGGGATTCATTATTATGCACTATGAGGAACTGGGTACAAATGAGTTCTGTAGGATCATCACCTTCTGCTTGTAGGAAACCGGATTTGGGGAAAGGAGCTGAAGGGAAGTCAGCTTTCTCATGTGGCATGGTCATCAGACAGCAGAATCCTGCTTTTTGGCATGACCAATGGAGAAGTACACATCTACGACAATCAAGGAAATTTTATAGTGAGTTTATGAACTTAGGTGAAATAGTTATCTTGTTGCACGTAAAGTACTTATTTAAGTAATACTGTTTTTTTTATGAACAGTGAAAATGATGGATAACAACCATGCTAGTGAACAGTGACAGTATGCCATACACTATTAACAAATTATTGTAGTCTTTAAAAACATTTGACTTTTCAGATTTATATCCACTTTCTCTAAATGCATTCACATTAACTAGGACCTTGTGTTAACTTGTTGCATGCTGTTGGGTTACAGAAGAAAATGACTATCAGCTGTCTCACCAGTACAAATGGACCTATCAGTATATCTGGTATCCACTGGTATGCAGGAGCTGGAGGTTATGTTGAACCAGACTGTCCATGTCTTGCCATCTGTTTTGACAATGGAAGATGTCAAATAATGCGCTATGAGAGCGATGAGAGTGAGTCACCAAAAAATCAAAGCACTTGCTATAGTTTTTTTTTTTTTTTGTTATAATTTTACTGAAATATTTACTAACAGTGCCACTCAATACTCTCACCTTTTTTCTGCAGACCCAGTGTGCATTGATACTTTGATGAATGTGGTCAGTATCCAGTGGAACCACTGTGGCAGTGTGCTAGCAGTGGCTGGTTCCCTCAGAGTCTCTAATATGGAGAAAGAAGTCAATGTTGTGCAATTTTACACGCCATTCGGAAAGGTGAAAATGCTCATTTCTGCATCCTGTTAAGGGGTTGCATTTTTTTCAACTAGCACTATGACTTGGTTCTCAATTTGTCAGAATCAGAAGAAAAGGTTGAATGTTTGTTGTCCATGTTGAGGATTGTAAAGTTCTGGCAGTAGATTTTTTCAAAGACCACTAAATAATGTGATGAATAGCCACAAAAAGAACAATATCCAGGGTACAATGTATAGATATACCTTCATAAAACACACAGCCCAAGTTAAATGTCTTCAAACCACTAATAATTTGAAAGATAATGAAAAGAGTGTAAATTGCTGTCATCCCCATTAATTCTTTCTAAAACTGATTACAGGTATTAGCAGAGTAAGGACAGGTGGTTCAATCTGTCAGCAGTTTATTGTACACTCATTTCTAACACATACTAACTACAACTTAGCTAAAAAAAATAGTAGGAAGATTAGTTGTACGTTCTCACTGTTTCTTTGTTTTTCAGCATCTAAGAACTCTCAAAGTTCCTGGGAAGCAGATGTCAGGGATTGCCTGGGAGGGAGGAGGCCTTCGAATCAGCCTGGCTGTGGACTCCTATATCTACTTTGCCAATATAAGACCAGATTATAAGGTAAATATCAACACTTGTCACACACAGTTTATGGAACTCTCCACATTAATAATTTAGTCCAATAATTAATGTTGATAACTAAATTTTTGTTGATGGTCATTAACATTACAGTCCATGTCAGATGAGTATTTGTAAGAGATTTTATTAACTCTGTTTAAAAGATTTGTTGGAGACTAGTAGTCCTTTTGACTACCAGCACATGCTTCAGTGGTTTTTCTGGGTAAATTGATTTATGAAGAATTATTTATGATAACTTTGAAGACTCAAATGAAATATAAATGTAGTGTGAGAGAAATCTAATAGGTAGCATATGTTTGTCACCCTTTACTTTCTGTCAGAAGTGGATGCAGTTTTAGGGTCAGAAATCATTTCTCCTGGCCACTTGGCTTTTATTGGTGTTTTATTTAATTCATTTTTTTTAATGTGTTTTAACAGTGGGGCTACTGTTGCAGCACAGTGGTGTATGCATACACAAAGCCAGAGCGCCAGGAGTACTGCGTAGTATTCTGGAATACCAAAAACAATGAGAAGTTTGTCAAATATGTCAAGAGCTTGATGTCTATTACTACTTGTGGAGACTTCTGCATCCTGGCTAGCAAAGCCGATGAAACCCAGCCTCAGGTAGAAAAGAAAAAGAACTGCATGCTGGTGCTATATTTTGAGACTTTGCCTATTTTGCTTCATTTTTTTAGTATGTTCCTTACTTTTTCTAAACTGAGTAAAATTACAAAAATAGGATAAAAAAAATGACACCTTGTTTGTGTCGTTTGTTGTCACACAGAAGGATGCTGAGTCCGAATCTGGAAGTCCTGCAAAAGTCAAGTGTTATTCATTTTAATACCTTACATCATAAATATATATATATATTCTTTATACATCATGCATATACCGGTATTGACTTTTTGAATAAACTCGCTTGACTGTGCTTGTTTAGTATGTCCTGGTTTTGTGCAACTCCATTGGAACTCCTCTGGACTCAAAATACATTGACATTGGTGAGTTTTGACTAGAAGTAACATCTGTGTGTCTTGCAAAATGTTGAGGAAAAACTAACAAACAAGTGTATTAAATTATGTTGAAATGATCATAGCTGTGATTTGACACATTGTTCAAGCAGTTAGAACAAAAAGAGAATATTAAAAAAAAGCCTACATGTTCTTTTAGCTGAAAGAATTGAATATGTTCGTATCACAGGTACATTTGTATTAAGTATTCTCTATACATTTTCTGTCATTTTGTCTGTTTAGAGCCACTGTTTGTTACCATGACAAAGACGCACGTCATTGCTGCATCCAAAGACGTTTTTTACATGTGGCAGTACAGAGTGGCAAAGAAACTGACAGCACTGGAGATCAACCAAGTCACCAAAACAAAGAAAGTGTGGCGAGAGAGGTGAGTCTTTTCAGGCAGGTATATACGGGTATAACATTTACCATCAGGCTAACTGTTATTTAACACGAAAAGAAGATTACAGAAAGGCTATGTTAGGGTTTCTAGTGCATGTCGTGTGATTACTGGAAACCCTGTGTTTGATTCTGTGAGTCAGTGGGCGAAACCTTTGCTTTACTGGCTCACCATTACAGTGTAAAGTGTTGGTCCTGACAGAGCAATGAAAAGGATTCATTCAGTCATAAAATGCCACTGAGGTTCCAGACAGGTTAGGTGTGATGTAATGTCCTGCCAGGGTTTTCCTCACACCTGGACCACAAGTCACAACCGGAAAATGGACAGCTGTTTTCAGACTTTTTCCTCTGCTTCGCTCTCACTTGTTCGCACTTCCTGCTTCTCCAGGTTTTATCACATCGACAGCAATCCTTCTGGAACCAACGACGAAGGGACAGATTTATCCAAAGCGTTCACAGTAAGACGTATTTTTGTCCCCTGAACTGCAAAGACTTTTTAAAGACACAAAATGTAAAAGAAACTAACTACTGTATTCCGCATTTGAAGCAATAAAACATTTAATATAAAATTAATCACATGGACATGATATATGCTCTAACAAAATGCTGCTCAAAAGAACTTTCTATTGTCAATTTTAAAGTGTAGCAAGAGGTAAATAAAATAAAAAAACTTGTATGCAAGCACCATGTTTCTTAAAATGTATTTAGTAAGTGATACTAATAAGTATTTAAAAAAAGAGTTTATGAAAAAGGCAAATAATCTGTTATGATCCTTTTTGTTTTGTTTGTATTTTAGGGAACTCGAGATCCTATCTGTGGTATTACAGCAACAGATAAAACCCTCATAGTGGTGAGTATCTTTCTGTTTAAAGGATGAATTAAAATGTAAGCATGTACACCAAGATCAAAGTAAAAGTATCTGTCTTGTGTTGCTGAGATGCTCACCTGGTAGAGCAGGTCTTCCAGGTAAAAAGGCTGACCTGGGTTTGAATGTTCCTGGATTTTCACTTCCAGGTAAAAGCCACAAGTGCCTGAATAAATCTTTTTTTTTTTTTTTTTTTTTCTGTGTTACTTTACAGGCTCGTGAGTCTGGCACCATTCACAAATACAGCCTTCCAAATGCTGCCCTCATCCAGAAATACTCCTTAAACAACCGAGCCTACTATCTGTCCATGAACTGCAACTCCAGGTTAGCATTGATTGTGTCACAGAATGAGCTCCTCTGATAACCAATAATAATCACATCATTTTCTGTAGTCGTCTGGCCATTATTGACATTGCGGGCGTGCTGACTTTGCTGGACCTGGAAGTTCGTTCCGCTGCAGGTGACAGGACAGGAAACCCGACAGGTGTAGGAGATCCATCCAGGTTTGAGCGCAAAGATGTTTGGGACATGAAGTGGGCAAATGACAATCCTGATTTGTTTGCCATGATGGAGAAAACCAGAATGTACGTTTTTAGGGACCTTGACCCCGAGGCAAGTACTCAAAAGTTAAAAAATAAATCAGAAAAATGACCTCTACAACTTGCACTATACTTGTGTTATAGTCCCAAAGTAACCCCATCCTTATTTTTGATATTTATTGTATTTTCATAACAGGAACCTATTCAAACTTCTGGATACATCTGCAACTTTGAGGACCTGGAGATCAAATCTGTTTTGCTTGATGAAATCATGAAGGTAAATTTTTAGAACAAGAAACTTTTAAATTGCATGAAAATTAACCATAACCAGCTTTTGTTCATTTTAAGTATTGATAACTCAAGAACAGGTTGAACATTACATTTAATTTGACTTGATGTTTTACGTATGTTGACTAGTTGATCACAACTATCTGAAGAATTGCTAATTCATTCCATAAATAAGCTCTTTACATAACCAGAACTTTATACCTTAAATGTTACAGCATCTGCTGACTGACTGAGACATTGTGGGCTTTTTTTTTTTGTTTGTTTTAGGATCCAGAGCGACCAAACAAAGACAACCTCATCAACTTTGAAATCCGCTCCCTGAGAGACAGTCGTGCTTTGATTGAAAAAGTTGGCATTGAAGATGCTTCACAATTTATTGAAGATAATCCTCATCCAAGACTCTGGTAAATGTTAAATGTGACACCTATGATTTAGCCTGTGAAGACAGTTTTTTTTTTTAATAGTGTTGGACTTTCCCCATTTAGGTCAACTTAGTGACGTTAATGTCTCCATGTTTAGCAGCTCATGTTGCAAACACAAGACATTTCCTTTGACCAATAAAAGTCTAAGTCAGTTTTACTGCTGATTAAACATAACTACAAATGTTTTTTTTTGTAAACCTGATGTAGGGCAAACAATACTAAAGTAAAAATAAAAGTCCAACTTTCAAATATTGATTAAATTCAGACTAATTAAAATGTTCATTTGAATTTCTATCTATAGGAACATATTGATAAAGAATAGTAATAGACTGAGATTTATTTCTGTGTGTTCTCTGGCTGAAACTTATTTTTTTGCAGAATTGCTCCAAAACTACAAACACTCTTTTCAGAGAGATATAAAGTAAAATATTAATTTCATATAAACCTAAAGCTCCATTCCAGCTTAAATCAAAATACAGTAACTTCAGGGGATGCAGGCCCATCGATGGTAATTTAACACAATCTGTTTTTTTTTTTTTTTTTCTTTACATTCTGAACTTGCCAGGCGTCTGCTGGCTGAGGCAGCCCTCCAGAAACTGGATCTGAAGACAGCCGAGGAGGCCTTTGTCCACTGCAAAGACTACCCAGGCATTTTGTTTGTCAAACGCCTGGGCAACCTTCAGAGCGAGCCCATGAAACAAGCCGAAGTGGCTGCTTACTTTGGCAGTTTTGAGAAAGCTGAAAGCATGTACTCGGCTATGGATCGCAGGTACTGAAAGACAGAGGATCCAGTTCACACAGGCTTTTGGTGAGCTCATCAGATCAGGTGTTTATATGTGGCGCTGCGTGTCTTGGTAGGGACCTCGTCATCAACCTCAAGATCAAGCTGGGGGACTGGTTCAAGGTGGCCAATCTACTCACAAATGGTTCTGGAGCCTGTGATGATGCTCTGCTCCAACAGGCTTACAATGGAGCTGGAGACTACTATGCAGATAGACAGAAGTGGTATTTAATTTGTGTTGGTCTTTTTTTTTTATTTTCTTCGAGTGTTTCTATACTTCTACAAAAACATTATCTATCTATAGTGGACGTCTCGTTTTTATTTGTGTTTTTTCCAAGAAAGTTTCACACTGTGCACTTCCAAACTATGTAGTACTTTTTAACAGAATTAACCACAAATTGTCAAACGTTTTAACAATTGTTTTTCTTATTCAAATACTTTACCCTATTAAGGATGTTTGCAAATTGACACAAGAAACTTTAAATGATGGCATCTTATAATCAAAATGTTAAAACTCTGACTGTACCATCACTGAACTGCAGAGGAGAGAAGCTCATAACAAATCAAATCAACTTTATTTATAAGACATAAAAAAAACACTTGACCAAAGCATTGTACAAAAACAGTATTAATTAAATAAACATACAGTACATTAAATAATGAAATTTAACACAATGTTTTTGTTCTAAAAAGTCGTCACCATTAAAAAAAATTGAACATGTTTTTTCCTTTATAGGGTCGATGCATCACATAATTATCTTAGGGGTCGTAATGAGGAGAAGCTGGCAGAGTGCTACTACATGCTGGAGGACTATGATGGGCTCGAAAGGCTGACTGCAGATCTGCCGGAGAATCATACACTGCTACAGGCAAGTCATATTTTCAGCAATAAAAGCTTCTTTATTATTATTTCTGTCTTTGTATACATCAAGATTATTTTTACTTTATTAGGAAATCTGCATTTCCCTTTCTGTTGTCCATATTGCAGAAAATAGGACAGATGTTTACTAATGTGGGGATGTGCGAACAGGCTGTGAACGCCTACCTGAAGTGCAGCCAGCCAAAAGCTGCTGTTGACACGTGTGTCCATCTGAACCAGGTGAGAAGCAGACAGATACATGTGGCGCCAGAGTTTCTGACACGTCGATCCTGAGAAAGCAGCAGTCAGCCTGGCACCTGCTGGCCTCCCCCATCCCACGGATGTATAGTTAACTCTGAAGTGTGACTGCTGCCCTCAAACTATGGTTTTCAAAAAGGAAATGTGTAATCATACTGGTTCCTACTAACACTCCTAGTGCCTGAGCTTGAAAATGTTTCAAAAACCAAAATTATTTCAGCTATAATTTCTGCTAATATGATGAAATGAAGTTCCCAGCAAAAGTTGATGTGCTTGTTATTATTAACTTGTTTTTTTTTTCAGTGGAACAAAGCTGTGGAACTGGCGAGAACGCACAACATGAAGGAAATCAAATCCCTTCTTTCCAAGTATGCCTCATATCTTCTGGAGAACAATAAAACTCTGGAGGCGGTAGAACTGTATCGGAAAGCCCACCACTTCCTTGATGCAGCTAAACTCATGTTTAAGGTGAGGAAACACAAACAAAACTTCTGTTTTACTTTCTAAAGCAACACAATCAGAATGAACTGAAACAATTTAGTTGCTTCTGAAAATGATATAAATCTGCTTTAAAATTATTCAGATCTTGTTTTTATTGTGTTGCAGATCTAACGTTTTTCTCTTTTATTCATGACATTTGCAGTCTAATTAATTTAGCATCTATTAAAGAGCTTAAAGAGTGTTAAACAATTATTTTACAAGAAAACCTTTATGTTTTCCTTCACTAAGTGAAAAGCCTACTTTGAATTTAAAAAATCGTCTTTGAAAAGTGTTCTGACCAGAGTTCTCTCTGTCTCAGTTTACCTACAGAACATCTGAGTTTGCAGATTGTGAACTTTGGTTTCACTGTTTGTTTCGACTGTGTGTTTTGGCGTGCTTGACGTGCGACCACCAGCTCTTTGATATTTTTTTATATTTGATCTGTAAAGAGGGTTGTGGTATGGAGAACAGTGCCGTGGTCTAATAGTTTTGAGGCTGCAGGTTTGAGCCCAGGTTGTGTCAGGAAAGGCAACCGGTGTAAAACAATTGCCAACTCTTTCACGTGAGTTTGCTCACTGTGGTGACCCCTGCAGAAGTAAGCAGCCAAAAGAATAATTTAAAAACATCTAACACTGGAAACTTTAAATGTTATAATGATGAAGAAAATGTGAGGAAGTCTGACTATCTATGAATGACCCATTTAAATCCAGATTTTTATTTATTTATAAATCTTCATAAATATGCCAACCTTTAATGGCTACCTAATGAATGTCTGCAGAGAACAGAACTAAAAACATTATTTGTTTTATTAGAAGGTCACAATTTTATTTTATTTTTTTTTTTTTATTCAGTTTACGGTACTTAATTAAAAAAAAATATTTTAAAACATGTTGATTTCTTTGTTTATATTATTTACATCTTTTGAAAAAAATTTGTACATTTAAAATAAGATGTAATTGCAGCTGCTTCTTCTTCTTTTGGTTATTTCCCCTTTTCAAAAAAAGGTTAAATCATGTCATCTGGACCAGTTGACATGGTAAACCAGTTTGAACCCTGCTCCAATGCTACGAGCCTTGCTGCCCTTCCACTTAGTCTCGTGGACATTTAAAACATATACCTTCCTTCTCTGCATCATGTCAGCCAGCTCTACCTTTGCCTGTCACTGGCCCCACATTTAAGTTGCAACCTTCAGTCCTACATTCTTGACTTTCCTCTTCTTCCTCTGTCTCCTGACACGTTTCCCTCCTCGTGATCTTCGACTAACAGCAGCACAATTTCCACCGGTACCCCGTTGGTCAATAGCACTCAACTGATCTGGTATAGTGTCGCTTAGAGATGAACCCGCATTTTAGTTTCAGCAAAAGCGTTTTACGTTGGATGCCGTTCCTGACACAACCCTCACCATTTACCCGGGCTTGGGACCAGCACAAGAAATACACTGGCTCGTGCTCCCATGTGGCTGGTTTTGTGCCCAAACTGTTTTTGTGGTGTCTGTTTTGCAGATTGCAGATGAGGAGGCGAAGAAAAGGAGCCGACCTCTGAGGGTGAAGAAGCTTTATGTCCTGGCAGCGCAGCTTGTTGAAAACTACCATGAGCAGGTGAAGACGTCCCAGCAGAGCAAAGTAAATGGGCAGAAGTCAAAGGTAAATGACTGCCACACACCCCACAGTTTACTGTATACTCAGATTATAGCCAATGAGCTGTTTGCTTATAATACAGTATTTTGTTTTGCATTATTTATGAGCTATAAAATAAATGATCATAAACTAAAATAGTGAAAGTGTTGTTCATTAAACTGTGCAGCATTTCTTTTGTGCAATTAGGCAACGTTTGCACTTGCTGGCCTTCTTGAGGAAGACGCCACCTCTTCAGATAATCGCATTGTTGACAACGCCTGGCGGGGGGCTGAAGCGTATCACTTCTTCCTGCTTGCTCAAAGGCAGCTGTACGCAGGCCACTCAGAGTACGCCATGCGCACAGGTATAACAACACAATCACTTACCCAGAGTAGTTACTGCTGTAACTGGTTACTATTCAAAACAGCAGGTTTGAAGCATTACAATGATCATGACTCGACAACTGGTGATTAAAAGGTTTGTTACTTTTTAATAATAAAAAAGTAAATTAAAATGCCATGATTATTTTTTTTTTCATTTAATTATCTATACTGTACAACTAATGGGAAACAAATCCTGTGCAAATAAAACACTGACTTTGATTTGATTTTAAGACTCTTCTGCCATCTAGTGGTGGTTAACTGTAATAATGAAAATGCTTTAACATCATCTGTGAGCAACATCTTTTATTTCAACATAAGTCATCCGATTAAGCTTTTATTAAGCTTATTTTATGTAAATTTACTGGACTAGATTCCAGCCCAAACTAACTAAACTATACATTTCCCAGGTGAGGTCTTAAAACTGTGCTGATTTACAAACAGGCACTTCAAGGTTGACCAGAGACGAAGACACTTAGCACAAAGTCACAAACAAGCATCGGTAGATATGTTGACAGTCTGGAGTCATTTGGTTTTAGTCAAATCATTTAGTTCAAAGCATGAACGTTGATCTGCTGTAAAACTGTTGCGTGGAAAGAAATTTGTTTCCAAAGCTACAGCGAGACTTTTCCCTGTGTTCTCCGTCTTACAGCCCTTTACCTGCGTGAATATGAAGACATCATCCCTGCAGTAGAGATCTACTCTGTGCTTGCCCTCTGCTCTGCAATGAGCCGGGCCTTCGGCACGTGCTCGAAGGCGTTCATCAAGCTGGAGTCCCTGGAGAGTCTGAGCCCTGAGCAGCAGCAGCTCTACGAAGATCTGGCTCTGGAGATCTTCACCAAGTACCCGCCAAAGGACAGCCGCATGATCGAGGCGGATATCTCATTGTACGGGTGAGTCACCACAGAGTCAAAGCTTTATGATCCTTCTTTTTTTTTTTATTTAATTCCCTTCAACCAGTTCTGCTTTCCTGTTTCCTTTCAGGTCGGAAGGAAAAGTGCCCACTTGCATCGTGACGGGTCTGCCTATCCAGGAGCACCAGTTCTGGATGTGTAGTGTGTGTAAACGCTGCGCTCATGAACAAAAGATCAGTAACTATAGCTACTGCCCGCTGTGCCACAGTCCTGCAACGTAATGTGCAAAGTTTTAATATGAAGATTTTAGTTGAATAAAGGAAAGTTTTAAATGTGTTCTTTCACATTTTAAGTTGGTCATTTTTAATACTGTATGTGGTTTTAAACAACACAAGTGGATGCATCAAGTCGCAAAATATATGTTCAGCTAGCGTCACTTTGTGGTTTTAATTTTTAAAAAATCTAATTAGCATAAGAAGCTGTATAAAACAATGACTTTGTAACTTCTGTAGTGAGTGGTGGTGAAGGAGAGTGAAGGCTATCAGCTTTCTCCTCAATTTACTACACTTTTTTTTTTTACTCTCGAGGGGCACCAGGCCAGTTTACAGACTATAACAGGTTAATTAATTAATTTATGCTTTTATAATTAGATATCAATCAATGAAGTGGAATTTTTAATTTTAAAGGAACTTTTTAGCATGACAAATGTTACTATTTACACTAAATTTAAACTGTCAAATGCCCAATTTCCTTTCTGGTGCATTATTAGCTGCTGTCTTTGTTAAAAAATATATATTCTGGCCAGCTTTTATTTTATTTATTTATTTTTACCAGAAACGTTTTATTAGCTTTAAAAAAAAGTAAAAGTAAGATTTTCAGAAACTCTTACTTGCAGCTCAGTAAAACATCTGCATTCACATGTGTGTTGATGGGACATGCTCCTACAGTTTATTTAGCTCTGCTGTCTTCTGCTAGAAAACTATTGTTTTTGTCCAAGATATCATCCTTTCTTTTTTTAACATGCATGAGGGGGTTCAGATTTTCATTAAAAAAAGTAATGCACTTTTCCATCAAGTCACTCTGGAGCTACGTGGAAATGTGCATTAATTTTTTTTAGAGTTTAACAACCAGTTGTGTATATCAAAGGGCACACAGTGACAAGACATTACACTTAAAATAACACTTGGCGCCTAAAAGAAAAGTCATAAGTTATTTACCAGAGTGGACACCATCAACAAGATGCAGCACTATGAGCTGGTGGCGCATCGTGCATTAAAGTTTAAACATCTGGAGGAGGTCGAGCAGCATTTCAGAAGCTGCTCGGGACACAAACGTCCCACTTCAGTTTGTGCTGCACTTCACTGCTCCCACATGCTGCATGGACACAAACAGGCACATGGCTGACTGTACGAGGTAAGGTTAACTTTTTGATTATTTATTTGACACCTAATGATTGACAGACACCTTGAGAGTAAAAGTGTAATCTGCTTTTCTTTAAAATAATGTCTTTAACTATACAAGAACTGCCAGTGCCCAAGCCTCCATGGAGCCCGAAGCAAAATTTTAATCATACCTTTATCTTGGATTTTTTTTTTTTCCTCTTCTTCATCTTTCTTTTCTCTGCACCTGAAGAATGTGCCCTTTGTTGTGACATTGTTTAGCCCACTTATCTTCCACTGGTGCTTTGCAAGTTTGGATGCACACTTTGCATTGCACGACAGGAAGCTCATATTACAAGTGAAACGTGGCCACTAGGGAGACCCCAAGACCAGTTTTGTTTCTCTTTCTGCATATGAAACATAATGTGTTTGTATTGTCATCATTGTATGTTCCCATCCCATACAATGACGAAATGATTTCTACATGATCACACACACACACACGCACATTATTCTCATGCAAAAAGGGAAAAGAAATCGATCTTGGTGGCCCCCTAGTGGTCATGGTAGGTCACGTTTCACTGTTTTATATATTATTCAATTTTATTCTCGTAATACTAGGACTTTATTCTCATAATTTTATGACTTTATAAAACAATTATTAGCGTGGCAATGTAAAAACTTTGTTTTCTTTTTCTTAGCGTGGCCCTAAAGCTCGTCGTAACAGAATCCATTACAACAACAACAACAAAAAAATCTATTCCACTTATTCGGCCCCCTGGTGGCCCTGGGTTTCTAAGCAGCTGCTTAGTTTGCTTATGCCTGGGGCCGGCCCTGCACAGTGTATTTAATTAAACTTTTTGATTCGGATGTAATAAGAGCCTGCGTGACAAAAACATAAATTAGGAATCAGCTGCGCGTGATGCTGACAGTCAGGGTGTCAAGACCGTCTGGTGTGACTCTTAGATGTGACTGAACATCTGAGGTGCTCATTTTAGTGTTTTTGTCTGCAGAAGAAGAAGAATTTGAGCTTTTCAGGAGGAAGACCTGAGCACTTCCATCATGGTTTATGGCCAGGTGCTTCACCGGCCTGACGACTGCTTCATTAAAGTCAATGTTGGAGGACTCCGGCAGCGTTTGAACCACACTGTGCTCAGGAGATTCCCACAGACACGTCTCTGTCGCCTTCTCTGCTGCAGCTCCAACGAAGCCATCCTGGAGCTCTGCGACGACTTCAGTCCCTCCGACATGGAATACTACTTTGACCGCAGCCCCAGTTTCTTTTGCTACATCCTCAACTTTTACCTCACGGGCAAGCTCCACCTGATGGACGGCCTGTGCGTGGTCTCGTTCGTCCAGGAGATCGAGTACTGGGGCATCAAGGAGCGCCACCTGGACTTGTGCTGCAGCAGCAGGTTCCTGGAACTGATGGAGCAGGCATGGGATCCGAGAAGTGATGACCAGCAGCTCCAGAGCTCAGGCTCTTCAGCTGAGGAGCTTGCAGCTCTGGAGGACCACATGGAAACATTTGAAGGCTCCTGCTGTGCAGATGTTCGCAGAAGGGTTTGGATTCGACTTGAGAATCCAGGTTTCTCCACCTCAGCTAAAGTGATGGCCGTGGCGTCGGTGAGTGCGGTCGTCGTCTCCATTGTTGCCATGTGTCTGAACAGCATGCCAGACTTCCATCAGGTGGACTCCGACGGGACGCACACGGAACATCCGGTGCTGGCTTTGATGGAGAACCTCTGCGTCCTGTTCTTCTCCGCAGAGTTCGCCCTTCGTTTGGCCGTCGCACCGTCGGCCAAGAAGTTCTTGCTCGGCCCTCTGAACGTCATTGACCTGCTGTCCATTCTGCCCTTCTATGTGACGTTGGTCTGTGATCAAACGAGCGAGGAGAGGAACACGGAGCTGGAGAATGTTGGCAAAGTCGTGCAGATCCTGAGGTTGATGCGAGTGTTTCGCATTTTGAAGCTGGCTCGACACTCGGCCGGGCTCCGCGCTCTTGGAGCCACGATGCTGCACAGCTCCAGAGAGGTGGGCCAGCTGGTGCTCTTCCTCTCCTTGGGCGTTTCTTTTTTTTCCGCTCTCGTTTACTTTGCCGAGAAAGAATCTAACGTGTCGGAGCTGCAGACTATTCCTGTTGGCTGGTGGTGGGCCACCATAAGCATGACCACAGTGGGCTACGGGGACACAGTCCCAGTTACTTCAGCTGGGAGGCTGATAGGAACGCTGTGCATCATCTGTGGGCTGCTGATCGTCGCTCTGCCCATCACCAACATCTTCAACAAGTTCTCCAAGTTCCATCAGAGGCAACGGCGCTTTGAGGTCAAGCAGAACAGGACCTGAACAGACCTTCCAGCAGAAATTTCATGAACTGAGCAGTAGAAAAATATGCGTTGTTTATATTTAATGGGGCATAGTTACTGAAAGCCAAGAGCTCAGTTTTAGCTTTATTTAAAATTAACCCATTGGTGGGCCGAACTGAGTCAATCCGTGGGCCTGATTTGGCCCCCAGGCCGCCAGTTGAATATCCCTGAGCTATAGGTGTTTATTTAAATGATAAACAGGTTTTGTTCTGATGTGTGTGTGTTTGTGTTTATAAAACTGAAAGTAGTCCCAAGAAGTCATATCATCTCCTGCACGTGACAAAATGAATATTTATGAGTCATAATCCAACTTTTGAAATGTGCAGCCAAATCAATGGATTTGTTGCTCATTTTCCAATCATCTTAAGAAGTTGTGTTTGCAGACAAACTTCAGACCACAGCTCATTTGAGAAAATCTTAGCTGTCCAAATCTGAAATATTTCTACAAATATTTCAACAAGGTCAGATCAACTGTAGTCCAAACAAAGTGGTTGCGCAACATAAGCCATGATTTTTTTCAGTAGTTTGACTTAAGAGTAATAAAGAAAACACTTTCATGATGAAATTATAAAAGGATACATAAATAAAAACAGTGTCTGAGTCCAATTCCCAAATATATTTTAGCGGTATAAATTGTAGATTTAAAAAAAAAATAATAATAATTAAGATGAAACCCTTAACATCTAAATACACATTTTTCCACATTTAATGAAGGATAAATAAAACCAGAGCGTCAGAACAAATGTTCATTGATTAAGACCAGGAGATGTGCTTGCATGTATTTAACAAGCAACCGTTTCTTCTCAGAGCCTCACTGGCGGCTGAGAACATTTAGAAAGCAGCTGTTTGCAGCTGCTAAGACGCCTCTGGCTTCAGCCGTTAAATAAATATTTAAACCAGCTTTTAGCCACGTGCAGTTTCTCATCTGTGACATCCTTTTACACTTAGTCACATTATTGCTGTGATTTTGTTCCCCTGCCTCTCTCTGAGTAAAAAGACGGCATCAGTAAGACTGCAGGCATCTCAACATGATTTATGATGGTCATCTGTCACCACTTTGATCAAACATTTATTAGGTTTGTCTCCAAAGAAAATCTGAATAGTTAGTGCAGCGCTTTAAAATCCCCCCACCCCAACTTTATTCTCTTCAAATATGTACTGTATTACTATATATATATATATATATATGTTTTTATAATGATTTAATATTTGTGCAATGTTTCTTACTGGTATGTTCATGTAGTGTGTTTATTTTAAGTGTGTGTGTGTGTGTGTGTGTGGGGGGGGGGGGGGTGTAATGCTAGGACATCACTTATTTAAATGTTATGAAGACAACCAGTTTAACTTATAAATCAAAATGCATGGACTGCTTTTATTTTCATTTATCGATCATAAGATTTTGATTTAAAAAAAAAGCACTCACATTTTTGGTAATGTACTGTATTAACAAACAAAGATATGTGTTATTTAAAAAGAAATTAAATGTTGAATCTATGAACTGAGAACACTATACTCTTCTTTCTTTAAATCTTGTAATCAAAATTGTACTTTAGTTGAAACTAACACATAACTAATTAATCATAGTAGTATATTAAAGTATTTTAACTTGTGGTTGTTTTTTTTTTTTACCAAAAAACGGGTTTCAATTATTATTTACAAATCAGATAAAGGCACCATATTCTTAACATGTGACCACCATTATTACTGATAAGACGAGTCCACAGAACTTCACTTAAACACAACATGATGATGACATGTTTTACATCTGGCCCTATTTATTTTCTTTATTGGGCCTATATGAGCACTAAATGCATTCAGACATCTACTATAGATTATAAAGTCATTCTTTATGCAGATACTCATTTATGATCCAAAATCCTCACTTAAAATCTCTTCAATGTCATTTTTTTATTATATAAAATGCTGTATATTTAAAAAAAAAAAAAATTCAGAACAAGCAGTTTAAAAATGCACTAAAATATACAACATTTTTATCCTATTATCCTTTTAATTGTGTATGATATTGCACTCAAGTGTAATTTGTATATGCATTTAAATTTTGTTATTCAATTATATTTATTTTGGAAAGCTCTTATCCAAATATCAGCCTCTCAGCAGCTACACATCCAGTCCCACTGAGGGAACCACATCTGTTTTAAATATATATCTGTATCACCAGAAAATAAACATCAGCTGAGGCTTCACCTGAAGAAGTGTGAACTTTATTCTAATCTCAGTGTAGGAATTTATTTATTTATTTATTAAACATAAATCAAAATTCAGCAGGGCTTTGAGAAAATGAACGCGTTTGTGTTTCCACTGTAACTAAGACAGTTCACCACTAGAGGGCAGCAAACACTCATTATTTCAACAAAACCTCCAAGACACTTCTGGCTTGGTAAACTTAAAAATCCTACAATTAATCAAACATTTCATGCACTCCAAACAAAGACAATTATTTGGCTCTAAAAGTCAAACCATGCCAGTTTGGCAATGTTTGGAGTCATTTTTTTTAATAGTTGTATTTGTTTTAAAATGTATACTTTGTACTTTTCATCTAACTTTAATGTTAGGTTTATTGTGCCAGGAGTCCTGGTCTTAGTGGAAAAACTGGGGTGACTAAAGGGACTAATTTAGATTATTTTAATTGGTTCATGCCCAATAAACTCTTACTACTGATGACTATCAACAGGATGTTAAGGAGTTTCTCTGATTCACATGAAGAACAAAATAATTTATAAGTTAGAACTACCAGACTGAGCTCGCACATAAATGTCAACTTAACATTGTATCAGCTAAACTTATTTTAATCAGATTTATTAAATAAACAGTTTTTATCAGTGTTGTGAAGGTGTTTGCTGCTCTGCACGTCTGCTTTATATTTGAAGCTTTGGGTCTTCATATGTTTAAATTTGTGTGCTGTGTGCACCTATTATCAAGATGTGCTATCTTGGACTTTATCTAAATTACTTGTACCTTTTCTTCTGTCTTTGCTTGTCATCAGGTCAGAAGAATTTCAAATTGTCCAGAACATCACTTTCTTTTGTCGGCTTGCAGATATTTTGTCAAAGTAAGAATAAACCATTTTTAAAGTGTCTAGTTTGTTGGTTGTCTGGTTTATATTGGCTTAATTTACTTCATAGACCATATAGGCATAATTTCCAATGCAATCTTTTTTCTGAAAAACTTTAACAGATGAGTAAAACAATTTAGTTTTATGTTTTCAAATAAAGATGTGAACTGCAAATGTTCTGTACAAAGTATTTTATTTTTCCTCAATGTTTGATGCGTTGATATTTAAATTAATAAAACTTCCTTAATCGTTTTTGACCCTGAAACAAAAATGTTAACTTCTTCAGGGTTAACTTTAAGCAATAAAATGGTCAAACAAACAAACTGTTACATATAATATGCTGTTTTTTGCTTCAATTTTCCTGTTTTTAAATTAATCTGCAACAAAATAAAGTATATATAGTTTAAAAAAAAGGAGGACAATCATAAAGGATTATAAAGTATTGAACATTATTTTCTTCTATCTTTAACTGTAACCCACAAAATTAGTAAAACTTTGTATAAAATGGACAAAATCAAAACGGCTGCACAAGATAACATTTTTATAAGAATGAAAAAATAAACAATTTTCAGGCTGAAAATTATTTTATTATTATTACTCTTTTAAATTAACAAACACTGCTATACATATTGCTGTTTTTATTCATTTTGATTCATTTTAAACAGCTAAAGCAGCTGAAAAAAGAAGAAAAAGTAGCTGAACAGGCGACAGACGGTCGATGACATGTACAGTAGAAGAGTCAATGGCTTTCCTATGTGTGTCGAGGGGTTTTACTCCAACAAACACATGTTTTTGGTGCTCCTCTCATCTCTTTATGTTATGCTGGATTAAAGATTTCCCCCCTTTTCACCAAAATATTGAACAACGAGTCACAATAAATCAAAATCAACCCACAGTTTTCCAAGCAAGTAGCAGCAGCTTGCAAAAAATGTCATTTCTGCATCCAGCGCAACAAAAAACAAACTCCTCAGATTGGAAATAAAAAGGATTTAAGCAAAGACGACAAGTTTTTATTTATTTATTTAAAGCCCTGACAATAAATTCATTTGGAATGTTTCAAGTAAACAAAGATTCTCAGATATGGCTGTTCTGTCCGCCTCAGTGCGTCCGTCCCAACCCTCGTCCCTTTAACGTACAAATGAAGACCAGAAAGTGGTCCAAGTGTTCACTCTTTCACGTCAGACCAGCTGTACAGAAAGTCTTCTTCATCCCCAAACTGCTTCAGACGATCAGTACCACGGAAATCAGCACATCTGAGCAGGATCTAAACATCTTTTCTTTACTAAAAGTGACAGATTTACAAACACCGTAGAAACAGTTGACATCATTTGGCAGCTGGCCTGGACCACCGTGGCTTTTTTTTTTTTTTTTTTCAAGTTTGCCCAAAATCCCTCCTAATTTATTTATTTTTTTAGACAAAGACTGATGAAATACAGGATTACACGCGTCATAAAAAAGTTTTTTTATTTATTTTTTGGCTTTTTGGAACCTGATTTGCCCCAGAGAGGCAGCGTTGGGGAAATAAAATGTTTAGAGAATGAAGCGGAGGAGGGTTTTGTTCAAACTATTTGAAATGTCTGAGCAAAAAGCAAAAAAAAAAAAAAAAGTAAATAAAAAGATTCAAAAAATGACAGAGCTCTAACACAACGAGGCAAAAAGCACCACGTCGGGCCCTGCGACACTCGTCACAACAGGTTTCTACTGCACATGAGATAATCCCTGACATCGATGTAAATCACACACACACGGTCAAAATAAAACAAGCTGCAGAGTTCAGGTACAGAATCACTTGGGGGGAAAAAAAGCACAACATTACTGTCAATTCAAAGCCACAATGGCAAAAATAGAAAAATATCGAGGAGCTAGTCGTGGATTTAAAGTTGGCTCAAATTCAAGGAGTTCTCTGCGAGCGACCGCGCTGCTTTTTCTACAGGCAGATTCAAAGACGACAACAAAACTCAACCAGCACAGGCCACAAATACACGGACAGAGACGGAGAACACCGGAGGAGCGCACGCTCTGTCCCGAAGCAGTCGCCGGCGTCCGAGGAGGGAAAACCAGATGAAGCCTCCTCTCGACCGACAGAAGAACGCCGACCTCGCTTAGTGATTTATTGATTGGCAGAGTGCAAGAGTCAGTCGACCGCATGGCTTTTTTTTTTTATTTCGATGCTTTCAAAAAATATATATACACACACGTTAAAGTTGCTCTGTGGTCGTAGTCACACGAACACGGACGACTCGCTTCAGAGACGTCAGTGAACAGGCCGACACCCTGGAGTTGAAATGGCGAAGAGTTGGTGCCGTTCAGTTGCTGCGCACGTTGACGAGAGGAAAATGTCACGTGGGGTTGAGGAAACGCGGCGTAGCCCTTGGGTCCCCACCCCGGCTCACACGGTCAGCTCGGTCTGGACTTTTAAAATGTGCTTTAAAGACACTGAAGGGGTGGAGGGGGCAGCGTTCAACCACAGTGTTTTTGTTTGTTTGTTTCACCCCCCGCACCCCCAAAAACAAAAAAAACAACAAATAAAAAAACACTCAGAGCGCCAGGAGCGTGGGCGAGTTGAGGGAGTCGGAGGATTGGTCGCCGCTGCTGCTGCTGCGCCGGTGAGCCTTGGAGCAGGACTCGGAGGAGGGCGACGGGCTCTCGGGCTCCATCATGTTGGGGTAGGTGAAAATGAGGCTGGGGGCGTTCGGCGTGGCGGCCGGGGTGGACGCCACCACCACGGGCGTGTTCAGGCTGTCTCCGTCCGGGCAGTACATCCCGCCGCTGATGCCGCCGCCCCCCAGGCAGATGGGCTTGATAACGGAGCGCTGAGGTTTGCCCACCTTGTCCTCCGTGTCCTCGGGCTCCTGCTTCACCACCACCTGGTTCATGGCGGCCCGTGAGCTCACGTGGGGGCGCATGGTGAGAGGCAGGGGGGCGCACTGCTGCGGCTGGTGTCCCGACGAGTGGTGGCGATCCTCCATGGGCAGCTTGCACGCCGGATTATGGGCGACCAGCATGAACTCCAGTTTGTCTTTCTCCTTCTGGAGGTTCTCGATCTCCTTCTGCAGGTCGGCCTTCTCCTCCTCCAGCTTCTCCGTCTCCTGCTCCGGACAAACAAACAAACAGACGCTCATTATCGCTGGAATAACTTATAAATCTATAAAATAAAACAGATGCACAGGTAAAAAAAAGTATTTGATTAAAAAAAAAAAAATTAACAAGTAAATTAAAAGACATACATTTTTTTAATTAAAAAGTAACAACTACTGTAATTTCAAAACAAAAGCAAGCGTTATTTTTTTAAAATAGAAACAATTAAGCATTTAGGTTTTTTTACAGTTAATATTTTACATTTAATTACTTTCTAAATTAAATTATTGCCTAATATTTATCTAGCTATTTTACACCTACATTCATTTAGTATTTTTTTACATTATTTTGATTATTTTTACAATTTTAACTATTTTTATGCTTTAGCATTTATTTATTTATTTATTTATTTATTTATTTATTTATTTATTTATTTATTGTGTAACAAGCTGTTTGCTTTGAATTGAATGATTTGGTGACAGATTAATTTAATATCAGCTTCTTGTTTCGTACATGAAATGTGCAACAGGTTGTCTCTGTGGTTCCCCAGAGATCCAAAAGATGGCAGTGTTCAATTACTTTTGTTTCATGTTAAATTAATAAATAATAATAATAATAATAATAATAATAATAATAATAATAATCCAGACATGTAATCTCTAATCTGACATCTTGAATTTGTTAGTTTCCACATGGCCGTGTGTTGTTTTTGTCTCAGATGCAGCACATGGTCAAAGTGTTAAATAAGTGAGATAAGCAGAATAAAACTTCGTGTGTCAGGCAGGAGATAAAGTGACGTGTTGTATAAGAACTTTGATTTGAGGGTAAAGGTTCGAGGAAGTTGTTGGACATGAGGAAAGACGTGTGACGTGGGAGTCCCAGTTTAAAAAGGAAGAACACACGTTTCACCTGAATTTAACTGGAAAGCTGTGTTTTAAAAAAAAAAAAAAATGATGACATTAGGTGAGGGAGGTATTTTTGGAAATACTTGTTTTGGTGTGACTGCATTCGTCTCCACAAGCGATTGGCTTCTTATCATTTTTCACAAAACGTCCCACAGTCATGAAGACAGCTGCCTACAGCCATTTTCATCGCAGGTTTTTTTTCTTTCTGGTCTGACAAGCTCACCCTCACTGTAATTCCACTAATTAGTCCATTTAGCTGTCGTTACTGTCTGCGAGCCGTGAGCCGTGAGACAGCCCAACCTCTGTCTGCAGCTGCCTGAAACAAAAGGCCTTTCAGCGCCTGTCATCGCTTCGCTCAGACCTCGCACTTAAAAGTCAAACCAGTCCAGTCAGGCTGGAAAGTGCAGGAGTGGATTTGAGCGTTTCCATCAGAAACCTGGGCTCAGACGGCTTTTTCATCTTCTTGTGCTCCGTCTCTTTTGAAACATTTTCACCTAAGGATGCAGGTGCAAGAGTAGAGCTGGAAAAGGCATCGGGCTCTTTCATTCGACTCACCCCTTGCAGCATCTCTGTGAGCTCTCGGCGGCGGTTGCGGCACTTGGCTGCAGCTAACTTGTTCCTCTCGCGCCTTACCCGTCTTTTCTCCTCTTCTTCTGGGGTGAGCTGTGGGCAGGAGAGGAAAACACATCAAACAAGCTGTTTGGTGGAGAACACACTAATAAAGTCCTGAGCCTGAGGTTTCTTCCTGTTAAAAGGGAGTTTTTCCTTTCCACTGTTGCCTTTGTGCTCGCTCAGGATGGGAGACTGCGATGAACTGAAAATTCAACACAATCCGCTGCTTCCACTTTTACTAATTGGCTCTTTTATGTGTGTGAATGTATTTGTAGTGACCTGAGACGACTTCTGTTGTGACTTAAACCTAAATTGAACAACACTTCCAGAGTCCGCTCACCTGTTCGTCTCTTTTGCGTCTGCCTCTGGCATCGCCGATGGAGCGGATGACCCCGGGCCGAGTCAGCGTGTTGTGCGCCAGCAGCCCCGGCCCGTTGGTCAGGTGATGGCCGTAGGGATGCGAGCGGGTGTAGGGGTTGGACATGGAGGTGATGACTGTTGGCTGTACCATCCACTGCAGGTCTTGGCTGGTCGTGATTGCATTGATCGTGGGGATGAAGGCACTGTTGGAGCCAGGCATGTCAACCCGGTACTTCTGCAAAGAGAAGGGCGATGAGGGGAAAACTCTTCAGAAGAAGCGAGGGTGGGCAGCTGCACGTGGATGAACCATGATGTGCACTTTAATCCTCTAAGCATCTTATTTCTATGCCCCCTCACAGCGCAAAAGCAGTGTCGCCTCCACCACTACCCACCAAACATCACACATTTTTCATATTTAAAGCTTTATATGTTCAATCTAAGACGGAAACCCCTGGAGTGGAACAATACGTGCTGTGAATCATGTGGGAAAGCCCAAGGTGTCCAGTTCATCTCATTTGACTGCACAAAGCTCCAGACAGACTGAATAGTTGCCCGTCTGGACTGGAAACATATCAGTTTGCGTACAGCTTTTAAATTTAATTAAACTTTTTTTTTTTTTTTTTTTTTTTATGAAATAACAACCTCTCTCTGTGGAAATGTTCAAAACTGGAAAGAGTTGCATGAGACATGCTGGTGAACCAGAGAGGATCCAGTTCAGGAAACTTTAGATTTTGAACAAAAACAGATGGAGTTCCTGAGCACCACAGACTAAAAATATTTCCGAGCAGAGAGCTGATGTCAGAGCAAGTGTTGCATCACGCTGCTGGTGTCCACATATGGAGCTGCATGTCCGCCTGCCCGTGTGCGTAAATTACGCACGTCCCGGTTATTCCCGACTTTCCGTCGGACGTCCCGGCAGTCCACTGGAACTTTGTTTATCTGGTGAGTCACTGTGTATGGGATTTGTCCAGCACATGTGTCTCTCTAAGTTCCAGTAAAGAGTGTGGGGGGGGGGAAAGGAGGCTGCTATCCAAAATGTTGGGAGAGAATTCAGAAGAGTAATAAACAAGAACACGCGCGAGGAGCATGAAAATGGACTCATTAACATCCTACTGGTCTAATAAAGTGGTGTTTGAGTAACAGGTCATGTTCCGTCGTGCTGTAATGGAAAACAGGAAAGTGCGTGATTACAAAACCCCGCAGTCGCAGATCGGGGCCAAAAGTCGTTTACATGACGCTGCGTGAGCCTGACGACGCTTTTCCACAGAAGCGCGCGGAGACGAGGTGTGTGGAAACTGCGCGTCTCTTCCCGCACTTACATCCAACATTATGGGATATACAGACGCGCTGTCGTCATGGTATTATACTCCTACAGTTCACGTGAACATCAGGAATGTGTGACTGATAACGTTGAGGCTTTGATAACACGTAGGGGGGGGGGGGGG
>JARVLU010000624.1:15814614-15832337 GCA_031762415.1 Simpsonichthys santanae
AACATTACTAAGATCTAAGATGTGAACTAAGAAAAACACCAACTAAAAATACACTAAGCACTAATATCATAGAATAATATCAAATAAGACAAAGAGGCAACATTAAGCGGGAAAAGAGGGCTAGTAAATGAGAGCTTGGCTCAATGAGGCACATTTAAGCCTCTGCTTTTTGTGATGTTCCTGAGAGGGTTCGTTTCCTCGCCTCCTTTATCTAACCCCCCCACTGCTCGGCCAGGCATCCTCTCCTCGCAGCTCCCTACTTTCTGCTGCCTTCAGCCTCTTTCTGTCTGTTCTCCATAAGGTGCTGGCACAGGAGGTGAGCCTCTAACACCACCGGAACAGTGCCAGTCTGGTGGGGAGGAGAGGTGAGGTTATTCTATCTCACTAAAACTCAATTTATTCACATATTCAGACACTGAAGTGCTCTTGCTAAATGCCTCTTCAAGCAAGTGGATTTTTGGTGCAAAAAGCGTTCATCAAAACTTTTCTTTTTAAAACGAGGCAATTTTTCCTCAAGGATAAACTGCAAAGATAAGTCTTGTTTGGGTTTATTTATTGCTAAATTTAACAGAAAAGATGCCAACTGCACATTCTGAAAGCTGTGACATGTTAAGGGAAATAAGGATAAAATTATCTTCTGTTGGGCAAAATGCCTTATATCATTGCTTTGATTTAATGTTGCATGTGCACAGCATGAAAGACATGAAATAAATGAGGCTTATGTGGGGCAGTCTGTAGGTAGGTGACCTTTTGCTAGGCATAATTAGCTTCTGCACGAGGAGAAAGTCTTTGCTGCTTTACACTAATGGAAGTGTGTGCGTGTATGGTTGGGAATTATTTTTTTCAGCCTTGGGTTAATATTTTCCTGAATTGGACTTAAAAATGAAATAACAGTCATGTACAGCGTTCACGTGTGCATGCACTGGCAACTGATAAGTTGAAATTGAAAAACTTGGAAATATTGGATAAAAATCTTTGCCTAAACCTCACAGAAGGAAAAGCATCAAACTGGAATCATGAGGAAGGAGAGTTGTTGCAGGAAGGAGTGTGAGTGAAAAATGCGACAGCTGCACTGGAAACAAAAAAATAATGTTACTGTGCTGCGTGCAAAAAGCTTTTTACTGTAGGACAAAATGAGGAAAAAAACAACAAAAACTAACACATCACTGTAGTTTTTCTTATTTTTTTGTAAAATTTACCATTAACACAATACTTTGCAGTTACTGTAGTACCAAATATGCAAATTCAGACAAAAGATTAAGTACATGTTGGCTTATGAGCAACAAAATGTCATTAAATTGCAAAAGCAATGTGTGGAAAACATTATTAGCTTGTAGTAATATGTACAACCTTGTCTCCAATTTTTGTAGAGGAATTTTGGCCCATTCATCTTTACAATCATGTTTCAGACTTCAGTTTCTCAGTTTTTGCACCATTTGAGTCAGGTTGAGGTCTGGACTTTGACTGGACCATTGCATCACACTGACTCTATTCTTTTCAACCATCCTGCTGTAGATTAGCTGCTCTGTTTGAGATCACTGTCTTATTGAATGACCCAGTTTGAGACAAGCTTCAGTTGTTGGATTGATGGCCTCATATTTGACTCTAAAATACTTTGGCACACAGAGAAGTTCATGGTAATTTCAGTGGTTGCAAAACAAGCCCAAATCATCAACCCTCCACCACTGTGCTGAGTGCCGTATAGTGCATTAAGACCAGTGCTTTACTTGAGCCAGATCATGTCGGAACAAGATCCAGGAACTCTCTCATTTTGACTGGGTGCGTTCTGGCAACTGTTCACTCGGATCCAGCAACTCAGATCTCCGCCCCCAAAAGTCCAAAGTCATGACGCATTTTTATTTTGCTTATTTATTAAAAATACAATGAGAGGAGACGTTGCCCAGTCTGTGGAGTGGATATTATGGCTGCAGCAGGCGCACCAGTTCGCGCACATGCTCCTGCTCAGCAGGGACACGGGCGACATGTCCCGTGGGAATTAAGTGTCTGCCTTTATATGGCAAGCCAAGTGGCCCATTAATAGCCAGACATGTGGTAAAAGTGGCTATTAATGGGCCACTTGGCTTGCCATACCTTATGCACAGCAGCATATCCAGACAGCTCTGAGTACACACAACTTATGATGTGAACTCACGCATAAGTTTCAGACATAATAAATATAAAAGCGAGAGAAATGTTTGAGCATTATTCACATTAATTACATATCAAAACAATGGTGTTAATTTGTCAAAATAGCAGCGATCAAAATGTTGAAAAGACAGTTCAATATACTTTCATAAAATAAACGGATGGATGGATTGTCCTTAGCTGGACGATAGAAAAGGCCGCCTGTTGTTGCTCTCTAAAATAGTAATTAAATCAAGTCTTTACAAATGTAGGTAAACACAGATGTTTAACAACCCGTTAAAATAGGCTACACCAAAATACAGGAAATAGCATCTACTTTATTCAAAAATGTAATGGGGAGGAGAACCTGCGGGTTCCCTCCACTTCCCCCGCACCCCCTCTCCCCACCAGCCCGCAACCCTCTGCCCACCATCTGCGTTTCAGCATCGATCAATCTACAAAATTAAAGCATGATTAAGACAAAATATTTCAACACTTGTCTAATTTGTTCAAAGGAAATTTGACATTTTTAATCAATATTTTAACAGTTATTTGGACAGATTTACCTCTCTTCTACTTAACACATATATCTTGCACAACAGTTTTTTTTCCATTTGAATTTATACTCAAAAAACAAATGTCAATGAAAATGCAACTGGTTCTCTGTTGCGTTGGTTTAGTCACATTCAATATATATGTCAGTCCTAAACAATGACAGTAGGGATACTAACATGACTGCATAATAATCAGACGTGTGTCGTGTTGAGATATTATGCAAAATTTAACAAGTCTGTTGTCTTGCTATTCTGCCTTTTGACAAAAACAAACAAAACAAAAATAAACCTCTAAACCGTTTTGTTGTAGTAAGACCAATGGATGCCTCTTGCAGACGATTTCCTTTAGAAAACTACAAGGAACAAGGAAATAATGTAGAAAAATGTAACAAGAGACAAAAGAGGTGTGGAAATAACTATGCTAGAAAAATCATAAAAGCAGGAACAATCAAATGACGCACTGAGGCACACGGAAGACGCGGCCACCCCCCCCCCCCCCCCCCCCCCCAAATGAACGTGTTGAGGCAGGAAGATAAAAATGAGAGTGAAATAAAGAGGGAGAGACGGAGAGGAAGAACGAGTGGTGGAGCTGGTGGTGCAGGGAGCAGAGGTTTGTTAACCTGGTGCGACGGGGCGTGTGCTTGTAAATAAACATCAGTCTGAGATTATTCTGAGCACGGAAGCTCAGACCGTGAGGCCCCGAGGTCAGAGTGGGCCCATACCTGGCTCGCTCAGTCAACACACAAACACGTCCACATCCAGTCCTACAAAGACCTTGTGTTGAGAGCAAAACCAATTCAAATACTTGTGCATGTAAACAAACAAGTAAACAGGCATATCCTTTGTTTGGGGTATAAAACCCCTTGTTCATGCATAAAGTCTAACACAAATAGGTTTCCACATGCAGACACACAAACATGTTAACTGAAAAATGAAAAGTACACACTGCTGCAGCACCCACATTAACTTTTATGTTTCATATAAAATGAAATATTTCATAAGAGCATGCACGCACAGAGTTAACCTCCCAGATGTGTGCAGACATCCAGTCATGCTAGGCTCTGACACTTTGTGTCATCCATCTTTTTTTATTTTATTTTTTTATTGTTTTTAAGAAAGCGGGAGATGAGTTCAGACATTGGGATGCGGAATTATTCTCAGTCAGACAATATAATAAAATAAATGCACAGCACATCCAGGCTAATTTGCTGACTATCTCACATCCTCAAATTCAAAAATGTTAGGAGAGAGTCTGTCCTCTTGTCTGACCCTCCTTTTTTTTAAAGTAGCTTGCCTTTTTAAGATGATTTTTGCAACAAACACACTTTTTTTTTTGCTTTAAAGTATTTGCAGGATGTACAAAATGAAAATGATGAAACTAGGGATGCACAATCCACTTTATATGGGTTACAATATAGATATTTGAATTTCATTATATGGTAAAACTAATGCTGAATTGTTTCCTGATTTTAAATCAAGAGGATCAAGCTATTATTACTATTCAATAATAATAATAATAATAATAATAATAATAATAATAATAATAATAATAAAAAACCAATCAGAGGTCAACACATTGAGCATTCAGACAAACAGTAAGATGACTGAAGAAGCTGGACACAGGCTCATGAGGATGAGCAGATAAGACTTCTATCAACATGAATAATGAGGGATCCAGAGCAAAAAATCCTTGGGAGGAATGTAAAGTGACTTCTATGAGTACAATATTTGGTGTTTCACTAAGGTATGTTCATGAAAGAATACTAGAGTGGGACAGAAAGAGGTGGGGGGTCAGACAGGCTTGTTTATCTTAGTCAGATAACTGAGATTTGTGCAGCCCTCTTTATTAAACTTTCAGCCGTGGTACTGTGGTGTGATCACAGGGAGTTTTCTGGTCCTCGATTTTAAACTCTTCATATTTACCTAAGTGTTTAACATTAAAAATTAAATACAGACGTCAAAACCTTCGTGCGTCATGAAAGGCTCCAGAACAGGTTCAGGTTTGTGGGGTTTGTATGCATGTTGAGCGCTTTTTAAAAAACTTCTCACGCCCATTGCAAAAATAGCAACATCAGACAATTTACTTAAAATTACTTGAATTAACGCCCTTCTTTTTTTAACTAACCACGAACACAGCTATTAATTTGTTACGTTGTGCTAACTTTCGATAAACCTTTCTTTTCAGTAGCCATTAAATATGTGCCCCTCCCTGAAACTTAGAGGGATGAGCTTCATCTGCATTACTGGAGCGCTGCAGTTGCGAACTGAAAATATTTTGGCTATGACGTTGAGAGGTTGTAATATTTTTGATGCATTTTCTAACCATAAAGATTCCTACATGAGCACAATAAATCAGATTTTAACCTTAGACAAAGCCTAAACTAACAAACGGTTACAAAGTTAAAGAAATGCACTTACTGCTCAATGCTTGGGGAGAGGTAAAGTTTAGGGAAGACTTGGGTAGCTTCAGCATCCTCAAAGCTCACCGAGAGAAGAGCCACGTCTTCTCCTGGGTCCAGAGCTGTGTCCTAACAGCAACAAAAACAAATTTGTAATATTATTTAGCACATTTTGGCCACAACATCTAATTTTGTCATACTAATTAGCCTATAAATTTGCTATGATGTACACATTGTTTTCAGATATTAATTTTTCACTTCACTTCTGAAAGAAATTGGTTAGAAATGCTCTGCCAGCCTTTATGGTACTTGACGTTTAAATATGAGTTAATACATTTGACTTATTTGAATGTGTGACTCTAAGCACGATCATGTCATGAGTCATGCAAGCCAAACTGCTGACAACCAAAATTAAAATATTTGTGAATGAAAGTGCTCATCTGGTTCAGCATAGTCAGTGCTTGGAGGGTCACATCTTTTCTTCCCTTGAATCTTTTGTTCTCTCTTCACCTGTTTATTTTGTTGTTCCAACGTAACATATATGCTTCTATATTTACCAATAACTTTACACAATTGTATAAGAGCAGGGAATTCTTTCAAATTTATGTTAACTGCGACCTACATTAGTACTTCACTTGTTTCCTATGTTAGGTGCCTAACTACAGCAACTGTGTTCTGGGTTGGGAGTGGTACCAAATTGCGAATGACCAATGCTCAGCGCTGCAGCTGAATACATTGTTTGCAGATATGGGCGGCTGTGGCTGAGTGGTTAGAGCAGTTGTCCTCCAATGCAAAAGTTGGGTGTTTGAATCCACCAGGAGTAACATGACGAAGTGTCCCTGGACAAGACTCTGAACTCCTCATTGCCTCCGATCTGCGTCCTTTAAGTGTATGAATGTGATAAAGCACTGATTAGTTTCTTTAGAATGATTTGTTCAATTAGCTTTGTAGAGATCTAATAGAGTGCTGTATGAATGGGTAAATGAGGCACAGATCGTAGTGTAAAGAGCTTTGAGTATCTTGGTAAGATAGAAAGGTGCTATATAAGTATACTGTGATCCCTTTACCATACAGAAGAAGTACCAGTACTAAAGCTGCCACTATTGCTATGCTGCTTCAACAACATCAGTTGTTACATCCACCAGAAAATGTACAAAATCCATTTGAAACTAATTGAGTGCAAAAATAAATAAATAAATAAATAAATACAAATAAATTCACAAGCTGGCTTAATGTGATTTGAAATGCTTAAGATTCAGAGGCAATAACTGCTCTGATACACGAGCACAGGGAATTTTCTATCCAAAAACACTGAATGAGACAAATAAAATGGGCAGGAAAGACACCAGAAGAAACATCCGTTTTGTTTCAAGCAACATTAGCTTTAACAACTGCATCGTGAGGCTGAGCTGATGACTGGGAGCACCAATCAAATCATGTGTGAGATGGATGCAGAGACCACCCGGAGTTGCTCGCTACAAACCTCATCTGTCTCTCTGAGGTTGTAATTTCTCTGTCTGTAATGTTTTTCCTAAAGCATGGCTACTTCTCAGGCACTGTCGTTAGAGCAATTCCACATCTAGAACCATTCTGAATTCCCTCGGCCGTTAGGGGCTCTGTAGCATTAATCAAATGTCTTACAGATGGTTTGAACTCATCCATTTGTTATAATTGCTGCTCTTTGTGGTGAGAGGAAATCTAGCCACCATACATGATGGACAGAGGCAACCAGTTTGTAGCAAAGCAACCCCTATCGAGATCAGACTATTAACTAATCACATGCTTTGGTCTGCTGACCACAAATCTAAAATAACCACAGCTTTAGGAAAAACAAGGCTCAGTGCGAGAAAAAAATATTAATTTCTTGAGTGAACATTTCCTTTCCGAAGTAGAGTGGAAATAATCTTTCAGCAGACAATTTGATGACTTTGTTTAATTAACACAAAACTTAATCAGATAGAAAATAATCAATAAAAATGGAAGCAGCCATCAGCATGAGATGAAAAAATGCATTTAATTAGCGGAACATTATTTATTGTAATACACCCAGATATTAGTAGCTCTGCAGACTATCACAGTCTGCCCTGCTGCAGCAGTTACATTAGCAGCTAAAGACAGTCGAAGAAGAAGGAAGACAGAGAAAGACGGCATCCAAAAGTGTTGCCTGATGAAATCAGCTCACATCAGTGTTGTGTGCATCAGTAAACAAGAACTGCTCTCTGCCTTAGAGCAGCACTCACGGCTTTCCCTGCTGACGATATGAGACAGATAAGAACAGGCGTGGAAATGAAAGGCCTGGGTGGGGAGTGGGGTTCAGGAGAACATTGGTTTGCTCCAGTTTGTTGCTGTCATGTCTCATTCTCATCTGTAGAAGTGATTTAATTGATGCTTTCTTTGCACTGGGTAAGAACAAACAGATGGATGAGAGCCAACAGGAAGGTGAAGGGGGCCGGACGAGGAGCATGGGACAGCTCTGCACGAGCTGCACTGGACCATCTCTCGATTTGATCCGACCAAGGGCTCTGTTGATGGGAAAGGCCTTTTTTGTGGAATGATTCAGACTTTTCTTGTTCCAGAAGACAGCGAAAAGCTGTCACAAGTCAAACCGAATCAGTGAAACAAACAAACTAAAGGCAGACCCTTTAACTTTCAACTAATGCTATTCTAAATGAACGCACTGTCTGGAGAGATGAAATATACAGATAAATATAGTAGTTCTTTATTGGAATCTAATTATGTGACTATTATTTGTCAACATTTGTTTGTAAAATTGAAAAGCAACTATTATTCCTTGCAGACAAAACATCTAAAACAGATTGTTTTATTAGACACTTATTTTTGGCACTGCAGTGCTTTCACACAAATGCGACTTCTCAACTTCTTTATTTAACATATAACCAAGTAATTTGTTAATTAGCAATGGGAACATTAGTATTTTTGCAAGTACAAAGTCATTAACCAGTACTTTGGAATTGACTGAACTGAGTTATTTAGAATGTGAAAACTTGGAATATAGGAAATTAAAAGGCAAAACTGTGTAATATTCAATTTGAATGGCTAAATTGATTTTAAATACATTAAATCGGTGGTTCTCAAACTGGGGTCCCCGGACCCCCAGGAGTTTGTGAGCCGGTGCAATTTTTGGAAGTAGAAATTAAACAATTTTGTTAATTAAGTGTGTCTTGGATGAAAAAAATACCCCATGTTGAAAGTTTAATAATTGTATTAACACAATTAAACAGCAGGTCTTAAGTATTTATGTTACACACATATTTCCATTGCATTAAAGAGAGAGATTATATAATAAACATGAGGCTTATGAGGGGGTCCCTGAAACTTTTTTTTCCCTGTAAGGGGTCCTTGAACCCAAACTGTTTGAGAACACCTACATTAAATAAATGGCAAAAAAAAAAAATAAATAAATAAATAAATAAAAAAAAAAATAAATAAATAAACATATTTTACATTAAAAAGCAAATTTGACTGCAGAACAACACACTGACTAAAACGCAAACAAAACTAAATGATAATAGGCAACAAGAATGAACAAAAATACACAATGTTGTGTATCTGCAACTGAACATAACTCATTTTTGTGCTGCCATTGGAATGAACAAATAAGGGCAAAGACTAATGAACGACTCATTTAAATCTGGCAGACAGCAAGATAAAAAGTATGCAGCACTACCAGCTTCACTATTTAACTTTTAATATGGTTTTATTTCTAATGAGAATACAGGGACAACTTAAATAGTCCAAGTATGTTTCAGTTTTGGCTTCAAACTTTTAAGATGAATCCAAACAGAAACAAACAAACAAACAAACAAACAAACAAACAAACAAACAACAAAAAAAGAAAGAATATACATTTTTATAACTTAAATCCCATAGGCTTATAAAAAAAGTTTCCATTAAATCAAAGGAGAGACTAAAGAAACTGAAAAAGCAATACTCTGAGTTGCAAAAGCAATAAAGTGCAGGTCTCAACAAGCATTTTGACAATCTTTCACAGGGCAGTTATGACAATTAAGTCCACAATTATACACCACCCAATGCTTCTTGCGCTGTAGCTGCAAAGTAATTGAAGTTGCAGAACAGTGCCTATAAAATTCCCAAGATAAAAACCATCCCTAGAAAGTTGCAAACAGCTCAGCAGTAATGCAACATCAGCATAGACACTCATCAAACAAAACACTCCAACAAAGTCCTAGTTGTTGGAACACATCCCTGTAAGTTTTGTGTTTGATTAAAACATTTTATTTTAAAGGTTTGTCATGTTATTAAGACAAAATAAATCACATTTAGCTGAAGAAGTCTAATAAGGATTTCAGTTTATTAACAAAAAACAATGACACACATCCACAGTGAGTACCACAATATTGTGTTCTTGGACTTTTGAATTTAAATATGATTTCATTAAGTTTTATTTTTAAACAGTACAGAATAAAATAACATTAGGTAGATAACGTTCAGCTTTACTTATCTTATCGAGATTGAGACTTATTATCTTAGCCTACTGTATACGGTTTATTTCTATATTTTTCAACTCGGTTTTTTTTTTTGTTGCTATTTTGGGGTGTAACTGGGACCTTGAGTACATATTTCATTCCACCTCATGTACCATGTGATGCGAATGACAATAAAGAACCTTGATCTATAGAACCAGATAATATCAATGAGTTAAATAATAATGTTTAAAAACTAAAAAATTGAATGATTGTTCAGAAAAAAAAATAGGTTATTTATTCAACAACAGTGCCACATTCTACATCTTAATTTACACACAGCAGTTTTCCAAAATAAAATATCCTGTGTCAAAGTAATGGAGAAAAGCAGTGTGGACATTTGTTGTTTGATGATAGATTATTGTCACTCATAATTAACAAGCATCTCCCTGAAATCTTCAGCTGATCCAAAATGCTTCAGTGAAAATAGTATTTTGGATCAGTATCTAAGAAGTAAAGTGATACCTTTACAGGCCATATCATTTTACCTTTACTACCTTACATAAAAATACCTTATGGACTGAGCTCCAACACATCTCAAAGAATTTCTAGTGTCCTATTATTCAAACAGATCTAGTGGTATTTTCTCCTCGTAAATTTTCTAGACCTAATTATCTACTTATCTACAGCTGGCTGCACACAGTCTGCTTCATTTGATGCAAAGATTTACATGGGATTTATACATTTGTATGTTGTGTGAGCAGATGGACTCTGCTTCCAAGCTGTTATTGACCCTTTTAACCATTTAGTTGCTGTAATCAGAAAAGGCAAAGTGGCTGTTATGATAAAAATTATAGATAAAATAATAACATATTTACACAATGCATTTAAGTGAACAAATGTTTATATATTTAAAAAAAATAAAAGGGTCAATTGGGGGGAAAAAGATTCCTGTTGAATTTTAATAATGAAAATAAATAAATAAAAGTTTCATAGCTTAGTCACAACCATTTATGTGTGTTTCTCAAAACTTCATGTTGCAATTTTCTAAAAAATACATTTCTTCCAAAATGCCACGTTTTAAGAAAATTAGAGTGTAGAAAAGTAATACAAATGATTTATTTGACAGTTGGTTTTTGTTATGGGATACACAGTGTGCTGAGGGGATACCAGTGCCGTATGGTGGTAATTTAGATGTGTTTACAAACTCTGATGCTTTTCTTTTCAACAAACTTCGTAAATCTATACAAGAAGCATGTGAACATATCCCAAGGAGAGCGAATGTTGACCTTTTAGCCTGTCTGCCTTGAAACTATTACTTTAAATTAAAACAGAAATGTCTACCTCTCTGTAATGAAATAAACGGACCCAAATGGCCCTTAATGTTTCTTCCATTTAACCAAATACACTTCAGGGCAAGTCTTATGTAAAGAGTTAGTCAAGAAGGGACATTAAAAAGCCTTTGTTCTGTAGGCCACAGGCTGAACCTTAACAAATTATTATCAGTATGTAATGAGCATTAAAATGGACTCAGTCAGAGGAGTACAAAACTGGGTCCTGATAACAATTAGATGCTCAGGCAGTATTTACTACATGCCCCCAGCGCATGTGACTCAAGTACTCTAGGAAGCACTTTACAAGAAGAGGTGAAGAGCAAGCACGAGAACATCAAGGACATAAGAAGCCTCCAAGTCTACCCATTTCATGTGTCCACCATCCTACATCGTCTCAAGCAAATGAACACACGCACACACTTTTCCTTGTGTCCGTCCTTGTGCTTCTGATGTACAGGCCTCTGGCATCTCCTCTACGCTGCTTGTGACAGGTTGGAAATGTGACAGCTGTCCTTATGCCAGACCAAGTCTGGCCAAAGTCATAACACACAAACACACTCCTTTGCGATCTCTACACAAGACCTCCACTCCAGGGCTCAAACCAAGGAGGTAAAGGCACTTTGTCCGCTTTCTTTGCTCAACTTTAAATGTCATGCCCAGCCTAATAGGGTGGCTTGACTGACAGCAGGGCTGTTGTGTGAGGACGTGTCCAGCTTCTAGGCGAGCCACTGAATTGAATGCCACTGTAAATATGCTTGATGTAGTGTTTTATCCTTGCCCAGCCAGTAGAACTTCTTTTAGACATAAGAAAATTAAAGAACTACAGTAAGTTCTGGTCAAGAGCCGCAAACCCTTATTTTCTAAATCAAAATGGGTTGAAAACCCTCAACAGAGTAGAATTACGTCCCACGGGAATCACAATTAAACAGTAGTAGACATATTGCAAGCATTTACCACAACAATACAAGTTTTAATAAAACTACCTTAAGTCAATGATAATGTTATGGATAAATAATTAAAAATAAGGACATTTTAGATGAAAAAAAAAATCAGACTCTTATTTTGAAGGAGTGAGAACTAAGTAGCAAGTTTATCCAAAAGAGCAAGAGGAAAAGCAGTTTCCCTTTTGCAGATCAGATGTAACATGTGGCAGCTATTAACAAAACAATTATAGCATCAGTTTGGAGAGGAGGGCATGCCAGTGTGTGCCATCTGGAGGCTAAAACTGTAAGAACTGAAATGTTCATTTACAAGAATGTTTTGTCTGGATCTTTCAAAAATGATTCTTAAAATTTATATGATTAAAATGACAGCAGGGAGTTGGAGAATGAGAGAAAAAGTGTAAATCATGGAGATTACTTCAAACGTAAAAAAGCAGAAAAAAGTACTGGCCTATTTAATTTAATTGTTTTGTTTTTAATACAAAGCTTATTTTGTAATTATATTTTAGCTTCAACAAGGTGGTAATGTTAGCTCAGTTTGCTTGATAGTTTAAATTACGGACACATTTGTAATTGTATTTTACTAGATTTATGTATAAGATGGCCACTGTTAGAAATGATTAACCTTGATCATTTAATCCTGTTTGGGCCTTATAGTGGCAGCACGGTGGCTCAGTTGGTAGAGCCGTTGCCTATCAGTAAGAAAGTCAAGATCAAATCCTGGCCAGGGGCCATTCTGGGTGGAGTTTGCATGCTCTCCGTGCATGCGTGGGTCCCCACAGACCAAAACATGCATGTTAGGCTGATGGGTAACTCTAAATTGTCCCTAGGTGTGTGACAGAGAGTGAATGGTTGTCTCATTTGTCATGTGTCCCTGTAATGGACTTGCAATCTGTGCAGGTTGTACCCTACCTCTCGCACAGTGACTGCTCGATATGGTCATCAGTGACCCCTGCGACCCGAAAAGGAAGAAGGGGGTTAAGATAATGAATGGACGGATGGATCTTATAGAGACAAACTTTGTATGTTTGAATTAAACACTATGACGTTTTCTAAATCACAGTTTTGTCAAAACCCAGGTAAAGTAAATACCAAAGTTCTTTAATGTCTGGGACCCGAGAAAGACAAATACAATGTTGTAATAAAAAAAAGAGAATATTGGTACCAACAAAGTGGTGCTTTTGATATCATGTACTCCAAATTGATGTTTGATACACACAAAAGTAATACAATATGCAATGCATGTTAGAGAAGTCTCAAGTTTAACCTATCAGCTGGTGACCTCAGACTTGTAGATGATTAACCAAGCAGTTATGTCAATGCATATTTGTATCCTGTGAAAGGAACTAACAGGATAATAGATAAGAGATTATTGAGCACACAAGCTCCACCTGTAACCATGTTTGTGGACCTGCACCCAAACGCACCTTAACACTACCCTGATAACAGTTACAGAAGGCTTCTGCATGGGTGGCTGAAAAAAAGCAAAGACTGTGCTTTGAAAACTGAAGAACATGCATGTTAGTCTTTTTTTTAACAATACAAGTTTATTTTAATGATGGATTTGCCTGCAACATATTTATGGTCCAAGCATTCATATAGGTTAATCTGGTAAGAAATTGCCAGTAAAGGTAATGCTGCTGATTTAAGTTATAAAGTAATATGTGTCAAGCTGGTGCATTATTTCTATGAAGTTTCCTTATAAAGACATGCCATGTTTCAATATTTTTTACAATATGTCAATCAATATGTCAGGTCAAATAAATATAACTGAATGATAGGAGTGATATTGATCATGATGAGGATATAGGTTATTCCTGCACAGTAAATTAATTTAAAACATGAAAACCTGTAGTTTTACCTCAATTTTATTGAGGTACAACTAGTGCAATGGTGGTACAATGGGAAAAAAATATATAACAATTACTCTTTTTGAAGTCACTTCAAAGTATGTATCACCTTACATTATTACTCTTTTGCATAACAGTAAATGTGTGTTTCCTTTATCATGTGTATTTATTTTTTTTTTTTTGCCCCAGAAAAAGATTTTTCCATTTTAAACAAGATAACACACATTTCTCGGCACACAAAGTGGTTTTCTTAACATTCACCATGACCTTTTCTGAGTCAGTGTGATCTCATAAAAAGAAACAATACTGTAAGAGCTGAAAAATGGTCAAAAGTGCAATCTGTTGGGAAGTACTGACCAATGATGTCTCCACCCTCAAAAGCCACAAGGAAATGAGATATGATGAGACAACTTTTACTGTCACATCCACTAAGTATACTTCAGCTGGATTTATATTGCACCAAATAACCTTAAGACAAATCAAGAAATGTTTCAAAATATTAAACGCTTGAGCTTCACATAATGCATTTAAAACCCCTGTAGGTTCTGTAGTGTTACATTTTAAAAGTATAACTCTGTACAAGCTATACCTTGATTGACCTGTTTTATCACCAACATATTCTCTTTTATTTTAAGCGCAGTGCATGAGCTACTGACAATTATGCATGCTGGTGAAATTTCAGTGTAAACGAGTCACATGTGTAACTGGGGCCAAGTGATAATGATAGTGTGTCACAGCAATGATCTGGCCTGTGGTGTACAACCAGTGTGATGCTGGGGCTCAAAGCCACAAGGGTGACTCAAATATGTGACATTGAATGTGGATCACAATAAATTAATGAATGCATATGGCATGTTCATACTGATGACGTAATACAGGGTGAGCCGTCAGTCAACAGGATCCTAAATCTGTACACTGTGGTCACAAGATAATGTCAAACATTTTAAATTGAGAATTTGCACAAGGTTTGATGCTGTCAACATGCAGGTTTCCACAGAAGAAAAATAACTTAGAGTGGGCAGAAAATTCAATATACGTTACTTGTTTTGTTTTTGCAGTGTTTTCTGTAACTCTGATGGACACTCTGATTGGAAAAGTCCATTTTTACTAAATGTGTTTTGTGTATATCTGAAATCATAAAGAATCCAATGTGCAACTCAGGTCAAATTATACATACAGTATACAGTATATGTTTGTCTCTATGTGTCTCTGTGATGGACTGGAGATGTGTCGATGTTGGCCTCCACCTCTTGTACAGCGACTGCTAGATATGGGCACTAGTGACCCCCCGCAACCCGGAAAGGAAGAAACAGGTAAAAGATAATGGATAGATGGATGGAACAAACTTTAAAAGTCCTTTTTGTACAAAACCTATTTGCAGAATATGCACATTAATTCCATGCAGAGGTTGACGAGCCAACATCTTGAAACATTGCAAACAACTGAAGATACAAGTTTATTTTTGTTAATGTGTTTCTTGACACATGCACCCACATTGTTGCAATGAGTTGTAAGTGTTGCACACTGTCCAGTCTGTGGCTTTTGGCCATCTTAAAATACTTATTTTTCTAAATATTTATTATACAAAATACATCCAGATTTCTTACTCTGGATTTCAGTTGTCGTCATAAGTTACAGCAATCACTGGACTCTCTTTTCTCCCCCTATTTAAAATACTGTAGATTTAAAATATTTTGCTGAATTTATACAGTCAAATGTTAAACAATTCCTCACACATTCACTTCCAATTTCTATGTTTTCAAGACAGTCAAACCACTTGGTGGTTGTAATCTGAAGAAGACACATATTTAATGATGTCACATACATTTCCTCTATCCAAGTCATTCAAAACAGTCAAGCTAAATTTAGAAGTAAAGACATACTGAAACCATAGAATTAAAATCATGATTATAATTGGATTGAGTTTTTCTAAAATAAAAAATAAAACATTTAAAAAAGCAAACAAACTAAAAAAACTGAAACTGCTGAGGAAAAGTCAGTAAGACACATTGATGCATTTTTAGCTTGAACATTGTATTCTTTCCTATCAGTTTAAGGTATTTGTATGAATGCCAAAAAACAGTCTAAAAGTGCTACACTTTTATAAAGAGGAAACATTTAACTGAACTGCAATTATGTTGTACTTTTTTAGTTAAATCAATCAATTAAAGTACTTCACACTACAATTCACATACACATTTTTACACTGACGGTTCAATTAAAGGTTCAGCGTTCCATGGAAGAACAGTTTGATGTACGGTCTGGAAGAGCCAGGGGTCACCCCTACCATCTGCAGACCCACTTTACCATTCTGAACCAAAGTGCATTTAAATTCTGCAACCATGTCTCCAAATACCAGCTTTCATTATTAGTAATGGAATCTGCCATTCTCTCAATGGACTCAAATTATCAGTGCACATTCAAATAAAATGAACCACGCTTTGGTATGATGATCAATGCGATCAGTTAATATCGAAGCTGTTTTGACTTAAACGGAACATTTGTATCCCACTTTCTTCACTTTAAAATAAGATCGCAACAGTCACTATCTGTTATTGTTCATCAAAGATGTGAGCACAGTAAGGAGCATCAGAAAATGACTGCAGTTATTTCTGACCTGCTGCACAATTATAACAATGACGGTTTATGTGATGTATATTTAAATCTCCTTTTGCAACCACCTACACTAATACCACAGAAACTGTTAAGGTGTAGCTTCTGGAAAACAGTGTAAGTTGCATGCAGACCGAAGAAATGTACATACCTCTGCCAATCAACAGATATGTATCTGAATATACTTGGATTATTAAGCATGCACAAGCACAATTAAAGTTGTTTCACCGTATTATTTTGCATTATTAGTGTTTAGCATATATCTTATCTTTTCCTGTACCGTTTGGCATTTGTTTAGCGTATACATCTCAGATCCTTATATGTTGTTTCTTTTTACACTTTATATTTCTGCTTTTTTGGGTGTAACTGGGACTGAGTACATCATTTTGTTCCACCTCATGTACCACATGTGACGTGAATGACAATAAACTTGACTTGAACTTGAGATACATATTTTTTTTTGCCTACACAGAGTGAAAATGTATATAAATCATCAAAACATTTAGAACATTTTCTGTACACACAAACGACTCAAGAATAAATTGAACAGGTTTAATCTCTGATTTCTCAGATAACACTGCATCAAGAAGCGTTATTATCTAGAATAAAACCACATGGACAGGAGGATGCAAAGTTATATTTCAAATGGGGCAGATAAAATAAGATTTCTTCTTCTTTCTGCCAACATTCATTTTGTTTTCTTTTAATAATATGCTAAATGTTTCTTATTATTCACTTGTTTTTTTTTTTTTGTTTGTTTTAATGTAAAATGAATAAATGTATTTTTTTAATGCCACAAATAAACCTGTACAGCAAACAAATAAACCTTATGTTAACTGCATCATGAATCATATGGAATCAAAGACAAATTAGGTGGGACTCATACTGTGAAAACATACATTTGGTTAAACAATTTTACCAGTCCAGTATGCTTTTGGAGGAAACATAATAAAGACTATTCAGACTTTTCTCAGCAGAAAATCCAGGTGTCTGGCTCTTTGATGGTTTGTATCAGTGCTCATGCCAAAACTAAAACTACATCTTTTTCAGGAACTTTAAGGATATTTATTTAAAGACAATGCAGAACCTGATTTTGCTAACAGAAAAAAAGGGAACAGGTACACAGGCCTGCTTGCAGTCCTGACAAGCCTCCAGTGGAGAATCTTAAAAAAAAATGTGAATATCAAATATGTGGGAAAACCTTGTGTTGCACAACATAAGACATGCTAACAGGAAAAAAAAAGGAGATAAAAATGATAACAGGTGAAAAACCTGGATGTCTTTTCCACCCTAAAAATAATGCCTGTTAGATTTAGGCTGAAGCCAAACAGGTGAATTATATACCACACAGAAATTAGTTAAATGCAATTACTTAAGGAAAATATGTAAAAAAGCTAAGTCTGGTCCTCTGGACATTCAAAAAACAAAACAAAACAAAGCAAAAAAATTGTAGAAACGTTTCG